>JABAJV010008939.1:0-12068 GCA_018854895.1 Tricholoma furcatifolium | reverse complement strand
ATTAGACACATGTCATCTCGATGTTTCTCTATCCGCATTTTGATGGTATTTTTGAAACACCTAACCAATGATAGTATGGCAACCATGTTTTACAGACCGTGACAAACCTAAGTCACGGTCACCGGAGCTCGGAAAACACTTAGCCGGAACATGTGACCTCTGCGCTCTGTTTGATTCCCCGACTCTTCGTCCGTCACTTGCCTTCTTCTCCTGTCAACGATGGTATCCCCTCCAAAACCCTGGGAAAGAGCTGGCGCTGCAGTGGATGCTTCACCTACGGCTCCATTAGCCTCGTCGTCGGCATCCACGTCACAGATACCCACAGTTCCAGAGAGACCAGCAGCGTTAACACAGCCGACGTCAGCAATTTCTCCATATTCGACTTACGCTGCTTCGCCGTACTCGAGATTTGGTTCAACATATGGAAACTATGGTGGTGTAGGAACTTATGGCTCAACATATGGTGGGTATGGTGGTATGGGGACGTATGGCGGGTATGGTGGTATGGGATATGGAGGCATGGGATACGGCGGATACGGCGGAATGGGCTATGGAGGCATGGGATACGGAGGCATGGGCATGGGAGGCATGATGGGTCCGAATGGGATGCCGATGGACCCCAATAATCCATCCCTCACCCAGACACTTGAGGCCACGACGCAAAATACCTTCGCGTTGATACATTCAATCGTCCAAACATTCAGTGGTGTTGCGCAGATGCTCGAATCGACTTTCATGGCGACCCATTCCTCATTTTTCGCAATGGTTGGCGTCGCTGATCAGTTCAGCCAGCTTCGCAATGCCCTAGGAAGCGTCCTTGGCATATTTGGGCTCCTGCGATGGATGCGCGAACTCATTACTGGTCGACCAAGCCCATCTAATAGTATGAACCACGATTTCCGCGAGTTCATTAATGGACGACCCATTCAAGGTCCACAAGGGCCTCCACCACCAAAAGCTTCTAAAAAGCCAATCATCATGTTCCTCGTTGCTGTCTTCGGCATCCCCTATGCGATGACGAAGCTTATACGTCTTCTCCAACAGCGCGCGCAAGCACAGGCAGCGGCGAATGGCGGGCTTATGCCTGGACAACTCCCTCCCCTAGATCCATCAACACTGACGTTCGCACGAGCATTGTATCCGTTTACTTCGACAAGCCAGACTGAGCTTGGCCTGAAGGAGGACGAAATAGTTGCCATTATGGGCAAGTTGGACCCACGGACAGGTATGGAGGTGGACCCACGTATGGAAGTGGAGGGAGAGTGGTGGAAGGGTCGTACGAGAGATGGAAGAGAGGGCTGGTTCCCGCGGAAGTTTGTTGAGATACTGGAACGGAAAAAGCCCGATGAGCCCAAGAAAGTTACTTGAGCTCTCGTTTGGTCCATTCATAGGGTATTTGTAGCTTTAGTGGATTTGTATTACCTTCTATTTTATATGCGCCACAGCCGTTTCTTTGACTTGATCGTTGATTGACAATGGCATCGCAAGGTTCTGATGATGACGGTAGTGGGAATAACATCAGATTCAAGGCTCCACACCTGGTGGTGCCCTTCCGTCAATTCCTGGTATAATCCCAATATTAAATCTTCCTGCAGGCCATGCTAACAGCAAGTTGAGAGCACACTACGAAGTCACACTCTGGCCTATTATAGGATACTTCTGACATAGAACAAACATCGATGAAACTGCAACCCGAGCCTCTAAGATGTTTCGTTATCCTCATTTTCCACCTTGTCCATCTCCACCCTACGCAGCAGTAGCGCTAACAGAAACTGAGCAACGGCAACTCCCGCCAGGACACGACATCCAATCCTCCACGCATATAGACATACGAACTGACGACCACCGCCCTAGATACCCCGGTGGTTTGTACAAGGCTCACCACATCATTTAAAATCACGCCTGAGGCCTCCGCCGAGCCCACCGTGTGAATGAAGGACGATCGAAAACAGTTGTTAATGACTGAGAAGAGATGGAAAGAGGGGGTCAGATACGGGACGGGGTAACAGAGAAGAGTGCACATACTTGTGCCCACTATACCAACGCCCAAGACACCACCAAGATTCGGTGCAGAGCCTACGAGCGCAGTAATAGTTGAGAGTTCTTTGGTTGGTACTCCCACCTGTGCGATAACCATACTGATTTGAGTTCCCTGTAGATGGTATCTTAGATCAGTCGACCGATTTTGCTGTAGCGAGAGACAAGAGACAGGAATCAAAACCTACACAGCCAAAACCAAAGCCACAGACAAGGGCATAGCCGACTATCCGCCCAACTGAAGCCATCTCATCCAGGGTAGACATTAGGCCCTTTTAGCATAAAAAGTTAGTCAATCGGTAATCATCAGGTAATGGCCAATGAGTCAGGCAGAAGAAAGATTAGAAAGAGCACCGATTTTTTATACGTTTGATTGAGGGATTGTCGATGGATGATGAACTCATGATATGTGATACGAGTGAAATACACGGAGATAAATCGATGGAACTTGAAGGAGAATGATATATGACCTACCATGCCCACGGGTAGCACGGCCAGCGACCCAAGGAAAGGAATGAGCAGGTAGCCCGTACGGTACGAAAAGTAGTTCGTGACCGTGCTCGAGATACCTGCCATGCTAAGGAATGGGATGACGAGGGCGCCGGCATTTATCTGCGAGACGCCAATGACTTGCAAAAACACTAATTACATATATGCCAGCATGTTCAAAACACATCAGAGAGGTCGATCAGAGCGCAGAAATAAATCAAGAAATGACGCACAGGGAAGATAGAACGTCTAATCATGATTATAAGATGACGGGGTGGCACTTCAGAATACGCATAAGGAACTAATAAAGAGGATACATGCCAGTGAATAAAGATGGAAAAATAGTAACGTGCGGACCACTAGGACGATAAATATGAATACAGAACTGCCATCTGAAGGGTGAAAAATATTTACCGATGATCAATGGGACGTTCCTCCAGCCACTGCGCGAAGAACTTCATCGGAGCGATAGGTTCACTCGCATAGTTTTCCACGATAATAAAGGCGATAATCATTACAGCATCAGCGCAAAGCATACAGATAATGGTAGGAGAACTCCATGGGAAGGACTGACCGCCGAGGTTCAATGCTACTGTTACGAATGTCAATGAGCCCATCAGCGTCAGCATCCCCGGAAAATCTAGTCCGACAAGCTGGGTACGGATCATGGGTTTTGGTATTGATAGTGATGAGAGTGGAGCTCCTGCAGTTGAGTTTCGCATGGCCCATAATATGGCGAATGTAACTGATCATAGATGATCAGAAGCTTTCCAGGCAAGAGAGATTCAAGATGGGATGACTTACTAACAGGGCCGAAAGGCGCATTGAAGAGGAAGCTATCATCAGACGATGAGTTACAGATGATTAAAGCTGCCTGACGGAAAAACACGTACATCCACCTCCAATTACCAGATTTAGAAAATCCACCACCAACGATAGGACCGACTGCGTCTGCGACGCTGAACACGAGATTGATCAAGTTGAGGTACGAGCCACGCTGTCTCTCATTTGTGAGGTCTACATCAATAGAAAACGACGCGTCAATTGAGGACGCGTCATTAATGCAGCGCGCCTCACGTACGCGAGACCAAAATAACTGCCAACGAGAGCAGGCCTGCCGCACCCACACCAGTGATGAGTCTTCCAGCAACGAGTTGCGTTAGATTTTTGCCGGTGCCAGCGATGATGTTTCCAACGATGAACACCCAAACTTCTATAACAAGGAGACGCTTCGCTCCTACGGCATCCTTTGGAAGAGGAATTCAACATGACTTTTTGGATGGAATGGAGTTTAGGTACGTACTGCAAGGCGGCCAGTAATCGGCTGGCATACAGTGGTCGTTACAAGATAAGAAGTCGTAATCCAGGTAAGCGAGCCGGTCGTATGGAGTGCAGCGCCAATTGTCGAAATTGAAGTTGCAACAATGGTCTGTTCTTGAGCACAGGGAAATGTTATTCGCATCATCTAAAAAGGATCGCTCCCAACGGGTAATTACCTATTGCATACAGGAATGATGCCAATCCCAAACTGACATTACACCTTCAGGTTAGTATTCACAACTTACCCGCAAGATGTATGAATATACCTCGATAGAATAAGCACAATCTTTCCCGGACGCATATCATTAAATTTGACGATGGCATTTGGATGATGGTCCAGGTGTTCGGTGCCTGGGCCTTTTTCGAGGTTCGAGGGGTTTTGAGAGCGTGCCTCCGGCTTTTGGTCCATCGGTAATGACATGCCCGCCTTCAGATGTGTTTTGCGGCAGAGGGATGTCGTTGGAGAAGAGAGTGGGGGCACTTGAGGGGGCCTCGTGTGTCAGGAAGATACAACTTGCCTCAGCACACGAGCCGCGGACCCTGCTGGTGATGAGGGCAAGCTTCAAAATCCTTACATTTCTCTCAAAGTCACGGCAAAACTGCACGCGTTCGGGAAGTTGAAGCCGTCATGCGTAAGAGCTGGAGTAGGCTGGAGCCATATGCACGATCGAAAAAAAGTGATCGGTGAGTGATGAATAGTATCCCCGAGGTTGCCCACCCAACAGCCAGTTGCAGAAATGCAATTACTCCACACGCAGGGTGCTTATAGCCAATCTCAAGAAAGAACAGTTAGTCTACGTCTATCATACATAGTAAAAGTCATTGGAAACGAACGTGGCGTTCCAGCACACAATATAGTACACTCGGCCCCCAAATTCTCAAGTTCTCTTCATCGATGGCAGACCCTACATACCACCATCGCCACCCAGCCTGTATCACCATGATAACATCCCCTCACCGAGCCCTCAACCGTCTAAGCATCGGTATAGCCCGCACCATATCGATATCAAGAACCTGCCTGCTCGGCTTTGGCTCCTCATCCTCATCTTCAGACTCAAATCCACTATACATGCCTCTACGCAGAGGCACCAATTTCGCATCGGGGCTGAACTGCTCCGTATTGACGTCTGCACCCCAAGCAACGCCGGGAAGGACGCCAGAAAGCCGTGCCCTGTGTCCCGAGCCCTCAGATTTCACGCGCGCATGGCCGTGAGGGCGGTGCTGTGAAACGTCTGAGGACGTGCGGGTACGGACGCTAGAGGGAGGGGAATGGGGCGGTGGAGTGACTGGCGCCTGTGCAGATGGTCTGTTGATGGTTGTGACCATTATTGAGTGTCAAAAGGGTATGAATGGAGGGTAGATACACACCTTCGTATATGCGTGCTCGGCTTCTTCCGTCCGGTCCTCTGAGGACTCTCACTGCGCACATCCGCTGGCGCCCGCTCCAAACTATCTCGAGCGTTCAGTTGGCTTGGCGTGAAAGGTCGATTATTGCTTTCGGAAGATGGCATGGGACTTGTGATGTCGATCACGCTATCCGTAGGTGTATGCGTGGTCGTCCCAGGTCTCGAGTCCCTGGCGCCTGTCGAGGCTTTCGACTTTGAGCGCTTCCGCACCCTACGCGAACCAGCATAGTTCAGGACGGTATCCCACGTTCCTCCAACCTCTTTGTTCTCCTTCTCCTCCTTGTTATCTTTGTTGTCTTTGCTGTCTTTCCTCCCCATCTCTCCCCACTCTCTATCGACGTCCTCCGGCGCCGGGCCTCGGTATTCAAACTGATATGACCTCGGCTGCGTGTGTCGGCGCTGCTTGGGCGACAATCCAAGGTTCAGCTCGTCCTCCGCATCCCCGTCGTCCAACAGCAGCTCGGGCTCCAGGATGTCCATATCAGCAGAGCTCCGCTTAGCGTAAGCAATCGGGGACGGCGATCGTTCAACTTGTTTGGGGCGGTAGGAGTGCATATAGCGCAGTTGGGAGCGACTGCGAGACCTTGAACGCGAATCGTCATCTGAGGAAAGCGACTGGCGAGAGGCAGGACGGGCGTAGCGCATCGGGGAGGGTGAACGGGAAATGTGCGAACTGCCGTTTCTCGTGGTTGTCGTTATCTCTGCGTCAGAGGTGGCGTTGATTTCCACATCCGTATTCGAATCGACAGCCGGTTTCTGCGGAGTGCTAGAGCGCACAGGCGACGCATTGCGCACCTGGAGCGACTGTTGTTTTGCAGATGTACGGTTCTTTGAGTTCTTTAGAATTGAGGTAGGACCAACAGACTTGGAACGCGCGGGGGTAGGTGCATGTGTAGAGGTGGAGATGGTACTTGTACTAGCTCGAGAGATCGATGAACCTTCTTCTGGTATCTTTGAAGTAGAGGGCAGGGCTCTAGCGAGTCTCGGTGGCGGCAGAGAGGGAACGCGTGGAGAAACTGTGGGAGAACGATTGCTAGCACTAACGGAAGAACGCGGGGTAGATGGGTTGCTATTGTTAGAAGCGCGACGCGATCCAGGAGGCGTGGTAGTACCAGAACCAGAACTGCTCGGTAAAGGCGCAGTCGTCGAACCACTAGCCAACGACGAACGTAAGATTGGGCTAGCAGCGCCACGTGAACGCGACCGGAAAGCTTCCACGGAATGTTCCCTGGTGCGGGAATTTGACCGAGGGCGAGGAAGTGCCCTAGGTGCAGAACCTGGAGCCGAACCGGGGATAGACGCTGATGAAGCTGACCCCGAGCTCGAGGCATGCGCGTTGGACCCGGATTCTGACGCATGAATTGACCCGGATCCTGATTCTTGTGCGTTTAACCCGGAATGTGTACTCGAGCCAGATGCGAATGCAAGTGCACCGCTTGACGAACCAGACGCCGAGGGCGCAGAAGGGTTGAGGTCTACGGGACGAGATACCCAACTACTCGGCACCCCGTCCAAAGGTCCACGAGTAGCTGCGACAAAACCAGCTGGTGCGCTGGGGCTGGTCTTGGGTCGTTTGGCGCGCGGTTGGCGCGGTGGCTGGAGATTTGAACTAGAAGTCGTAGCGGTGGCAGAAAGAGGGCCTGTTGGAATAGGCGCCGGGGAGTTGGAAGAGGTCGGTGTACTAACAGTCACAGTGACGGGCGGAATGCGAGGGAGTGGTCGTGGTCCCGATGGTGGTGTATTGGAAGACATTGGCTGCGTAACTGAAGGAAGGGGAAGCGTAGGTGGAGCTACAGATATCGATGATGACAATGATGCACCAGGGGTATCGGTAGGATCGACAGCCATGGACTGGTACCGTACATCGACAGCTTGAGGTACAGTTGTATGTGCCCTGGGCCTGGAAGGGGCCGCAAGGATAACTCGCGAGGGTGGAAGTCGAGGTTGGGACTGTATGGTGGGTGAAGAAGAGGCCGCACGCATGGCAGCACTTTTGCTGCTCTCAACAATAGGTCCCTGTGAAACCATCGGCACGGCTGGAAGCGGGCGTGGGTGTGCCATCACAGGAAGCTGTGGCTCCTGGGGTGGCTTGGGGAGACTCGGTCTATTGGGCACCGATCCGATCTCAAGACGGCCCAGAGACAACTTACGCTGTGGTGGAGGGGGTGTGCGGCGGGTGAGGCTAACCTGACGAGGCCTTTGGAATGAAGAAGTAGTGATAGGGGGTGGTTGTAGGATAGTCATCTGGGCAAGCTCGTCAGTAGTGGAGATCGACACGGGCGATGTCTCTGCAACCAAGTCCTGTATAGAGTCATCCGTATTCTGCCGTTTCTTTGTGAACAAGCCTAGGCCACGTTGGAGCGGATTTAAAGCGCCTTCGTCGGTGTCGAGCTGACGTAGGGGCTCTGGGAAGCCCGATACCGACAAGGCCATAGAAAGAAAAGTGGGATGAGGGAGGGGGTGATGGAAGTTAAGAGTGGTTGCTCTCTTAACCCATTCAAACGCAACAGATTGATATCTATCAGCGAAGACTTGGGCAGTCCAAGACGGGAATTCAAAAAATTCATGACCCACACCTGCATCAAAAGTCAATCAAATGATCGCCATGCCGGCCTCCGACCTACAACTACACACTCAACTTACTTCACTTTCACCGCCTTTATACCCCACCATCTGTCCATCAGGCTTATTTACAGATTTTGTCCGTCTTCCCCCAACCTGAGCTGCGTTTCTTCCGCCAATCCCCTCACACATGACAAATCCCAACCTTCTGATTGCCATGGCTTCGGCCTATCACTTGACCCCGGATATTCTTGATCCTAAACCAGAACAAATGGCGCTTTTAGTTCCACTCCCGAATGGATGGAGGGAGCATGCATGGAAAGGAGAAGGTGAAACACAGTGATGGCTTTCTTGTTATCCCCCTGTTGTGGTGTATGAAACCTCTTTGTGAGTATTATGAAGTTTCTTGTATTCTCTTCGGGTGCACCGCGGCGTACAGGTCCTTGAAACTTCGAAGCACCCAGAGGAATGAAAATCATCAGAAATAGATCACTTTCTGAGATATCCACGTCTCAGCTCGAGTCACCCATCCTCATGATTCCCGACCACGACAACCAACCCATGATGTACCCTTGTGGGTAGCCCTATTATCCAGCGAGTTATCCATCGATATTCTCTGTGGCGCGGTAACAACATTGGCAGGAGATGGATGCCAGATCAATCAATGTGATAATGTGAAGAGCTAGTCTAGCCAATTCGAGGACAAGAAGCTTGTTCTAAGTTCTGTCCCTGCGGCTGTTGACGTGTCCCGATAACAATGCATCTCAATTCCCGCCGTGCCATGAATTGCAAACTTGAACTGCCCTTCTCCTATGAGCGCCAGCGCTGATAGTTGCGATGGGGAAGTCGTCATTTGACATTCAATCTCGAAAATCAGTGTGTCAAGCAGGGCCTCCTCGAGGTGGAGATGAACTTACGATATATCATCGACTGATTGTTGGACGATCATCGGCAGGAATTCATCCCGAGGATGGTCGTACTCATGCCACCCTCAGAGCACATTACCTTGTCAATGATCTCATACCATTTACGACTGCTTTCACCATTTATCTGGAGGTGATCTCAACAAAGTGGTGCGTAACAGCAGCTTCATCGGACCTATGAACACTTTTTAATGCCTATAGTAGTTATGGTGCTCAAACAATGCCTCGACGTCCTGGATTCAGTGTCAAGCTTTCGAATGTAGTACACCAATATCATTCTAGTCCGGGGCGCTACTACTACTTAGTACATCGACACGTCAATCCGACACTGGCAGACAGTGCGTGGATTGAAGACCTGGACCTATCCTCCCTCTATTTCTGCGCCTTTTTACTGGGCTAGATCCAAGTGGCGGTGGTCTAGGCCTTATCTTTGGTTCCAGGCATCTTCGCAGGCTTATCCAGGTGCTGTTGAGGGACTGCTTGGACTCCCTGCTTTGGAGATGCCTGGGGCAAGCGAGACACGAATTAATCCGGGTGCACTATCACCGGGCTTGGGGCTGCCTGGGGTAGACCGTCGGAATCGATTACTAGGAATAGTTCGTGATCAGCGTCGAGTACATGCGTGTTGAGTATCTCGATGACTTGGAATTAGTGTGCATGGTCAATATGTCTGATACTGGCTGCATTTTTTGAATGGTGATCATGATGTTGCGCTTCAGCGCTTCAGCAGTGATCGACTGTGAAAAGTCCGAGTGACCTTGGCTTTCTTTACATCGGACCCCAATCTTACTTCACGTCATTCAAGTGCTATGCCATTCAAGTGCTATGCGTTGTGATCGCGTTCGTCCGTCTTCCACAGATCGTTTACCGTTTCGCTCCTCTCAGAGTATTCCACAGACGGATTGCAAATGAAATAATCAGCAACTTCAAGACTTGGACTTCCGCCAACAAGCAATATATATGTTTGATTCGTAGGAGTCTGGTACGCCTGGAAGGGCAAGTACGTCGTTGACTATGGACATCCCTAGGCTCAGAAGGCACGGACGAGACGGCAGTGGAAGAAGAGATCATGCGTCAAGCAGTAGTAGTAGCTGTAGACTGAGGGAACCAGCGCTCACTATAGTAGTAGATCTGTTATTGAGGACGATCTGATTAGCCACGGTGTGTCCTTGAAGCCCGAAAAAATGAAGATCCTCTTTCGCCGTGGGTCCCGAACGTGTGTGTCCCCGCCTAATTACGATTTGATCTGTCATGATAGGGTCACGACGACAGTGTGTAGGTCCTTTCCTCAGGCCCCCATACAGCCCCCACAATAGTGTCATCGCTGCCCTTGGCAACTGATATGGTTTAAATTTGAACAGTAAGTTAACGGCAACTCACGGTGAACATTTCAAGAGGGTATAATCAATGGAAGGTCCAACATTTTTCTACTAGGTCCACATACCTGCTAGTCTATTAACAATCTGAGGAATAGTTCCTAAAGGCCGACCAACACATCGTCATTGGGGTATCAGCTGCAAATTCATACTAGTCTGTTGCCCAACTTTCATCTGCTCTCCAAGCGTGATTGGATGGCCAACTTTCATCCAGGCAGCGCCATATTACTGCCTTCTCATCTCCATAATTTGCATCCCCGCTGGGTTTACAATCCCTAATCGGATTGCCTACGATTATTTCTCTCCATCGATCGAGGAAGGTTTTCCCCCAATGATGACGGGTATACCTGATTCCGATTTCAACATGGCTGGCTATGTGCGTTTGGTTGATGAATTTCTGGACATCGATGGCGCTATCTGTATAGATAGTGTCGATCCAAAGAAAGCGTAGCTGTGGAGTCGTGGATAAGATTGTCGACAGATCACGCCTCCATAGCGAGGTACGATAGCCTTGGAAAACTGGATATCTACCGATGTTGATCTGGACGGTCTCCAGCGCCGGAAGCCAATGCAACGATGGAACCACTGGTGGAGTCGATTCATCAAAACAGAATATTCCCAAAAGTGAAAGATTGGGAAGTTCGATGCCTCGAGCAGCTCCTAGTACTTCTGGAAGCAGGGCTCGGTTGACGTGGAGCGATGATAGCACAGACGAGGTAGATATCAGCCTCCCAGCACCCTGAGGCCGGAGTTTGAGAAACACTAGGTGTTGAACACCCGTGCATTTAGACAACGCAACTTCGCTGACGTTCGTCGCCACGTCCTTCGATATGAAGAGGTTTTGAACGGTCTTCGCGAAAAATATTGCTGGCCTACTACTAAGGGTCGGGAAAATGCGCGAAGGACGTGCGCCATCAGGTCTGGATAAGCTAGAGTCATCCTTAAGTATGTAGAGAGTTTCATAGATGATGCGTTCAACGCATCCCTGAACGTGTTTTGAAACAACGGACAATGTGGGCGCATAACTAGGATGCATCCTTGCAGTCCATTCGAAGATGAGGTCTTCTATCTCGACAGGAATCGGCTGCTTCAGGCTAGATACAAGCAGGATAAGTGGAAAAGAAACTAAAAAGGGCAAGCCTACGGACCTCTGGATCGCTCTGCGCTTGGATATCATTTCAAAAGATGCTTTTTTTTAATAAACGTGGTCATTTATAGGTTCACGGAAGCCGTTCTGTACAGATACTCACTGGTATGCGGCTTAGATATCCCTGTTGGTTTTGAGCACCAATTGACCACCAACTTCTCAAGCTCTCAAGCTCTCAAGCTCCAGATTCGCAGTCAGATGATGGAAAGGCGACACAACTACTACTAGCAGATTACTACATCACGTGTTTGTGTTCATGATGGATGGATGCATTGAATCCTTGCCAAGGATTCAATGTTAACCGGAACCGACTCAGGATAACAGATGAAGCTTGAAGGAGCAGCCTAACACTATACGTGAGCTTATTTTGAGGAACAGTGGAACCAGCTTTGCCAGGAAGTATAGCACGGAGTTGAGCTGTATAGCAGGTATACAAGTTAATAGTCTCGGTTTTGGTAATCTTCATCCAGACAGCGCCACCTTACTGCCTTCTCATCTCCATAGTTCGAATCAAGCAAGTTTCTGCTGGGTTTGCAACTTTCACTAGCATAACCCATAATTATTTCCCTCCATCGAAACATAAAGTTGAACATTCCCCAGTGATGATCGGCATACCGGATTCCAATTTCGACGTCGTTGGTTACATTCAGTTCGTTGATGATTTGTTGTACATATGTGGCGCTGTCCGGGAAGAAAATGTCTATCCAAAGAACGCATAGCTGCGGGGTCGTGGATAACGTTGTTCTGAACGCGTTTCATTGACTAGTGGAAAGGCTGTCGGGATCAGTACTCGCCTTGTGCTGGGTGT
>JABAJV010008938.1:0-12079 GCA_018854895.1 Tricholoma furcatifolium | reverse complement strand
TTGAGTTACAGAAGCGACAGGGGTTCGGGGGCGACAGCCCCAGACGAGACAGGCCCGGGCCGAAGGCCCGGTGCATACCTCGTAAAACTTAGAAGAAAGGGGGGATTTCAGTAAAATGAGATAGTCAACTTACCGAAGGACATAGGCAATGAGCGAAGTAGCGAAGAGATTGATTGTGAAGCTCAGAACTTGTGATGCTATAGTTAAATATGAGGCAATGTAGTATGATCTAGGCTCGTCAGAAAGAAGAACTGTAGATGGGTTGACAATTAGAATTGAGAGTGTTATCGCTTGAAATTGAAGGAATAAGGACATGAAGTTTAAATGCCTTAGAATATACACACCTGCAGTGATGATCCATGCAGAAGCCAAAATGTACTTTGCCCAGCGCCTTCCAGAAAAGATTGACCATGCACACCAAATGATAAGTGCGTCATTCATAAGAGGCTAAATGCTTTATTTTGTGCAAACTCATGATTTCTGAAAAAAAAAAAACATACCGGAAAAATTAGGAGACAGGTCTGGGAAGCCTGCCATGGCCCAGTCAGAACTTTATTCATATTTTTGACAACACCTTCAAGCGGTATATGGGTAACATCACGCGTAAAGACACCGACCACGCCAACATCTAACGGGAAGGCGGAGACCAGTACACCCGTTGCCCCCAGGAAACTGAAAATGATGACGCCAAGCGTGGCCTTGGTGTTGTTCGAAGATAAGCTGCGATGGCTGTAAAAGTTGCCTGAGTGGGGAAAGTGGAATGACGGAAAATGTGGTACGTGCATGACGAGATTGTGTATGGTTAGGATAGCGAGCGGAGAAAAGAATCCTGTACAATGTCGGTTGGTCATTAGCAATTATCGGGCTCCACAAGCATGCATACCATACAAAAAAAAAATTGGAATAGCGTTACTGTTGAGATTACTCCAGAGAGCTCTACCAAAGGTTTGAAGTGCGGACCGCTCTTGGGGAGTCATGGGTGAACGATGAGTTTGGAGGTGTACTAGTATGTAGATTTATACCATTTAAATGCTGAATCCAGTTGAGGAATCACAGCGTAAGGTGAAAGGGATGAATACCATCATAGTATACGGTATTCCTGGCATCACAAGATGAACAAAATCGAGGGGTTGACGGTTGGAAGATTTACCTGATGCAGATGGACCATCGTAAGTTTTACGGATAAAATTAAAAGGTGACCATTTCGTGTCACCTGAGATGCATACATGAGAAGAGACTTGTGAGTGTATAATAGATAGGATGGTGGCACAGTACTTTATGTTGAGGAGTACGAGTTGAGCGGAAGTTCTGCGACCAAGCGCGAACCAAATCCAAGCGCAGGGTTTGACTCAATAATCCTAGGCCTCAGACTAGCAGTGTCTCCATGTCGGGTGCGCAGAAATGGTATTCCAGTGATTTTGGGCATAGTGAGCGCTACATCGCCCTCGCCCTTTCCCTCGCCCTCGCCTCAGTCTGCTGCGTTGCATCCTAGGCCTGTGCCTTTACGTAGACTTAGATCGGCAGTGAGATCAGCGCTCGAGGAAGCCCATTCTACTCCAGCCTATCCCCGGCTTCACTCAAACTCAAATCCAAATATGAACTCTCTGATCTCGCCAAAATAACCTCACTTGTCGATGATAATACCTGTGATCATGGACGACGAGGATATCCTATTGTGTGCAGGATATCGATGTGTAGAAACCGCTTCCTGGGAGGGCGAGGACGCCCGTGAGACTGCGTCGGGGCCGGGGCTGGGTGAGGGTGAGGGGAAGAGGCTGTATGGGTACGGGTACGGACATGGGCAGCTACAAGCGCCTTTCACCACCACGACGCGCCAATTTAGGCAACGATGACTTACTCGCGACCTCCTCACCTCATCATCCCGACCATCAATCCCTCGTCCAGTTCCCGCACCAAATCTGCTTCATGAAACGCTTTGCATCACCATTATCTCGGTAGACGTGAGAGCACCGTGTTGTTCGAATTCGCTTGAAGATGCCTGCAATATGATAGCCTATCGCTTTACGATTGCTCGGGGAATTGAGTTTCGAAATAAGATGACTGATTATGAGACGGTACGACATTTCTCGCGTGGGGTAGAGTTGAAGATAAAGCCCTACTTCCAGGAGAGTTTCAAATCGTCATCGATTATTAGACTGTCGATAATAGGATCAACTAGTATTGCAAGGCTTAGAGTATCACTTCATGAGTCGACTGAGGAAAATTTACTCATACATCATCGAACGAGAAAGCAGGAGAGTCGGTATCCCCGAGGCCTAGGGAAAGCACATTAAATGAGGAGAACTCTTTGGAGATCGATTTAATTGATCATTGGACAACTCACGTCAATGAGAGACTTGTCGATGTAAACGCCCTATAGCCTGAAAGCCACATCCCAGAATTTGTAGGCTGCGAGCTGACGTAGGGGGGCCCAATTTCAACCTGAGCCTTCAATTCGAGTGTATGGTGGCCTTTTCCGTTCCGACTAGGACATATGAGCCATTGTCGACGATAACGAAGTCTGTTTGTGTGCGCGCGAATCCATGTCCGTCCTCAGTCCGCGCCTGTCCCAATCGTGTGCAAGATTTTGAAGGCCTGGTAGTCTGCATCATCGGCCTGCCACTTTGCAACAAGTGCTGGTACTCTTAGGATGTCCATAAAGCGGTGAGATAGGCGTCTCGCTATAAATGTTTTGATACTTCAGCGAGATTCAGAACAGGTAAAGATTGCGGAATGAAACCACTTACCAATTAGACCACAAACACAAGAAAGGTTTTGATTGCGCAAAGAGTGCGTTGCAATGCACCCTCTTCACCGAAACATTCGAACGGGTCTACCCAATCTACGTGGTCGTCGGAACAGTTGAACATGGAGTAGATCCAAGGAGAACATTGTGGGAATTGAGAAGGATGTAGCCATTGAAATCGACAGTCATGGCAAAATAGAACGCACCTGAAGCTTGAAGCTCCAGATTAGTGTCATCGTCGTCAGCGTCCTTCCACACCAGGCGTAGGTCGGAAGTTGCCAAGGGTCGTGATAAGATTAGATCTAAAACATGTCAACCGAAGCTTATCATCACACACACTCTTGTAACGCACGCCAATACGTCGTCTTCCTATGTGATGAACGAAGATTTTAACACTTGTGAACGACGGACAACACCTGCTTACAGACGGAGAATAACTTGCCTGACGAAGATTTTAATAGAGTGGTCAGCATGTCAGTCATTAGTTGGGTTCTCCAAGGCACCAGATCAAAACGACCAACGGGTAACTGGGAGGTACAGTACGCCATATTTATATCTTCCATCATGACTTTCCGTTAACAACCTCTTTTAGTCCTTTTGCCACATGCACACACCAGGCCTAATTCGTTTCACACCAGTCACCCCCGCAGACCCACGCTATTTACACTATCCCATCGTACCATTGTCAAGACTCCTCCAATGCAGAGAACAACAGACGGCTCGGACGAGGACTCGCGGCGCTTGGATCTTCGAGCTTGACGGCTTCCATTCAGTCGCACCCGGAGCCCAGCATAGACGATCAGGCTTCCCTTTACGGTATTCCTGAGCCTCATTATCAAGATGGCTCAGAGAGTGCTTCACGCACAAAGCTGGAAAAAAGACCTAGGAGGGGTTGTAATGTGCGAAGACAGAGCCTGGGCCCGGGAGTGGTGCACAAAGTTGTAGAATTCAAGGTTCGTTTTCCCATTCCTTTATTTGAAGTATTGACCTCATATGATTGGGTAGGTGGAGATTTGAATTGCAGAAGGCACTAAGACGGGGGAGCACACACGAACTACGGGTGCAGCATATATCGACGACGATTAAGGACGGCGTGGTACGTTCTGCAACATCTATTCTTCCTTGGACCCTGTCATGAACCCTAACAGCCAGCCGTTTTCAAGCAAAACCAACTCGAAGAGCTGCGTCAACACAATCATCTGTAGTATCCCGCTCAGCAAGTCATGGCTGAATAACATGGAGGGTACGAAAGTGTATGCACGACTCCGAGACGAGCAGAGGCAAGAGGTTCTTTTGACTAAAGGCAGTAGACGATCCACCGCACGCGCTTCGACATAGATGAGATGCAGATCAATTACTCGCCAATGAAGGAAGTGAGTGATCGACCACGGCGATTACGCTGAGCAAGAGCCTTGGGACGTCGCTGGCTGAGAAGGTCGGGAGAGTATGGTGATGATTGATAGAGAAGAGGCGACGAAGCAGGTAAGTAAGTAATAGCTCCTTTCAACATGACCTCGACCGCTGATTGACCTCCAGAAGCTGGCTCCAAACCTCGAATCATCCAGATCTGATTCTACACGAAGCTCAATCGACCCCAAAGGAGCCACCGTACTTTCCCTTGCATCGTATAATATTAACCCATAAGAATGACAAGCATGTCAGTCGTCAGTCAAGCTCTCCGCCATCAGATAGATCTCGAAACGAGCAACACCTGCCTACAGGCGGATGGGCTATACTAGGAGTTGCAGTAATTGGGAGGTACGCCATATTTATATCTTCCATCATGACGTTCCACGGACAACGTCTTTTAGTCGTTCTGCCACAATTTCATTCGAATGCACACTCATCTTGACCTGGCTCAACTCGTTTCACCCCATACATGTCATTGTCCCCAGTCACACCCGTAGACCCACACTATCCACTCTAACCTGTCGTACCTGGAGCCCAGCATAGAAATGAAGCTATCATTTACGGTATTTCTGAGCTCAAGACGTCTCCAAGAAGGGGACAACATCAACGATTTCGCCAAATTTCTGGCCAGACGGCTCAGATGAGGACTCGCCGCGCTTGGACCTCCGAGCTTGACAGCGTCCACGCAGCTCATCAACGGCTAGTTGCTGCGGGCGAATGGCTCAGAGTTGCGGCATGGACTGGAGCTTGAGGATATGCTGCTGTGGTAGTTGGAGAAACGACAGCAGATTTCCACGCGACTACCCTCGACCAGGGTGGAGGTTCGTTTTCCATTCCGTCATATGTGAAGTACTGATTTAGTTTGATTGGGTAGATGCAGATTCAAATTATGAGAATCACCAAGACGGGGAAACATTTACGAACGTGGTGAACAGCATACAATGACACTATTGACGACCGTGTAGTACGTTGCGCATCATTTAATCTTCCTCTACCCCTTTCATGAATCCCAACCTGCCAGCCGTCTTCGAACAAACCTGCCCCGGAAAGCCGCATCGACGCATTCATTCGTACACTGCGCAGAATGCACGCCATTTTCTGGAAAGATCTCTTTTAGACAACGAGCGACATTAGGGACCCGACTAACAAGAGCTATGTTGGGGGTCTCGGTCATTCGGAGGCAGGCCAATTCTATGTCTACTATTGTAACTTACACTAACAACGCTTTCAGCCGTTTTGCCACAACCAGACGTTCACGTACTTTTCACTTGGCCCAATGTATGACCTTTTTCCCAATCACACCCGCGGACCCCCAGTAATCGATTCTATCCCGTCGTACTTGGATCTCGACATGCTAGAGACGAGGCTTTCCTGAAAGTGTGAGTTCCGTGACCTTGATCAAAGGCAATCACAGTAAAGTCATCAAGTGAGTTTCCTCTTAGTTTTCTTAGTCGAGTTGCCCCCATTTTAAGCGCCTATAAAGTCGGAAGGTGGACCCAAGGCGACTGGCAGGTGATCGGCCAAACTTGAATATCCTCTATGTTCTTTATATATGAGACTAACAGTGTAATATATGTCCGTAATGATGAGCCCATAACATGTTATACATTTCATGTTTTCTATATAAGAGCACGCATACATAGGAGAGGTGAATCAAAATTGAGAGATGCAACTGCTGATGTCCATATCAATTGCGATGACTACACAGAGAGGTACATGACCCTAAACATTGGCATCTCTGGCTTGTTCCTGCGATTGGTGAATTGAAATTGCGGCCTCGTGGATCCCGGCTGCAGACGAAAGGCCCTGGGCAAAATATGTTACGATTGTTGGATAGAATATCTGGCAAGAGCGATGAGTATAATCAAAGGAGAAGATGCATGTATAGGACACAAACTGAGATCATGCCGAATACCCCAAAGAAGGTCTCTATTTTTCCAGCAGAAGATGATGTAAAACCGGCGTCAGTAGGATTGAACTGTAATATGAAAACAATAAGCTAGAGATAACAGAAACGTGAGTTTTCAGAAATAGCTTCGACGAGCAAGGCCAAACTTGGAGACTGCAGTAAACAAAACCTGCATCCACGAGCAGCATAAGCACTCGCCAGACAAGAAATTTGTCTTGGAGGCACTGTTGAACTTTGAGACTTCTAATGAGCTTCAAATGGCCCCTGGACAGTATACAACTTATAAGAAAGGGGTCTTTCAGTAACCTGAGATGATCAACTTACAGAAGAACATAGGCAATGAGCGACGTGGCGAAGAGATTGTTCATGAAGCTCAAAGCAGTGGATGCTAGATCCAAATCTGGGCAATACTGAATGATCTAGGCTCATCGGACGCAGTAAGCCAGATTGGATTAACAATTACACTTGAGAGTCCTATTGCTTGAGATTGAGATAGTAAGGAGATGAAGTTTATGTGCTTGAGAGATATACACACCTGCATCGGCGATCCATGTAGAAGCTAAAAGGTACTTTGCCCAGCGCCTTCCAGAAAAGATTGACCATGCACGCCAAATGATGAGTGCGTCATTCACAAGAGGCTGGAACTATTGATTTTGTGCAAACGCATGATTTCTGAAAAAAACATACCGGAAAAATTAGGAGACAGGTCTGGGAAGCCGCCCATGGCCCACCCAGAATGTTATTCATGTTTTTGACAACACCCTCAAGTGGTATATGAGCAACATCATGCGTAAAGACACCAACCACGCCAACATATAACGGGAAGGCGGAGACCAGTACACCCGTTGCCCCCAGGAAACTGAAAATGATGACGCCAAGCGTGGCCTTGGTGTTGTTCGAAGATAAGCTGCGATGGCTGTAAAAGTTGCCTAAGTGGGGAAAGTGGAATGACGGAAAATGTGGTACGTGCGTGACGAGATTGTGCATGGTTAGGATAGCGAGCGGAGAAAAGAATCCTGTACAATGTCGGTTGGTCATGAGCAATTATCGGGCTCCACAAGCATGCATACCATACAAAAAGAAAATTGGAATAGCGTTACCGTTGAGACTACTCCAGAGAACAGTACCAAAGTTTGAAAGTGTGGACCGCTCTTCGGGAGTCATGGGTGAACGGTGGGTTTGGAGGAGTATTAGTATGTAGATTTATACCATTTAAACGCTGAATCCAGTTGAGGAATCACAGCGTAAGGTAAATGGTAGGGCTACAATCATAGTATACGGTATTCCTGACATCACAAGATCAACAAAAATCGAGGGGTTGACTTGTTGGAATACCTGATGCAGATGGAGAGGTCGCACCATCATAAGTTTTACGGATAAAATAAGGTGACCATTTCGTCTCACCTGAGACGCATACTTGAGAAGAGAGTTGTGAGTGAATATATATAGGATGCTGGCTTTATGTTGAGGAGTACGAGTTGAGCGGCGGTTCTGCGACCAAGCGCGAACCAAATCCAAGCGCAGGGTTTGACTCAATAATCCTAGGCCTCAGACTAGCAGTGCCTCCATGTCGGGTGCGCAGAAATGGTATTCCAGCTATATATTTTGAATCCCATTCTACTCCAGCCGATCCCCGGCTTCACTCAAACTCAAATCCAGATATGAACTCTCCGATCTCGCCAAAATAACCTCACTTGTCGATAATTATACCTGTGATCATGGACGACGACAAAATCCCATTGTGTGCAGGATATCGATGTGTAGAAACCGCTTCCCGGGAGGGCGAGGACACCCGTGAGACTGTGTCGGGGTGGGGGCTGGGGAAGGGGAAGGGGAAGGGCGAGGGAAAGAGGCTGTATGGGTATGGGTACGGACATGTGCAGCTACAAACGCCTTTCACTACCACGACGTGCCATGGATTTAGGCAACGATGACTTATTCGCGACCTCCTCGCCTGATCATCCCGACCATCAGCCCCTCGCCCAGTTCCCGCACCAAACCTGCTCCATGAAACGCTTTGCATCACCATTATCTCGGTTGACGTGAGAGCACCGTGTTTTTCGAATTCGCTGGAAGATGCCTGCAAGATTATGGCCTATCGCTTTACGATTGCTCGAGGAATTGAGTTTCAAGATAAGATGACTGATTATGATGGTACGACATTTCCCGTGTGGGGTAGAGTTGAAGATAAAGCCCTACTTCCAGGAGAGTTTCAAATCGTCAGTGATTGTTAGACTGTCGATAGGATACGATTACTCAACTAGTATCCCAAGGCTTAGAGTATCACTTCATGAATCGACTGAGGATGAGGAAAATTTAGTCATATATCATCGAACGAGAAAGCAGGAGAGTCGATATTCCCGAGGCCTAGGGATAGCACATTGAATGAGGAGAACTCTTTGGAGATCGATGTACTTGATCATTGGACAACTCACGTCATTGAGAGATTTGTCGATGTAAACGCCCTATAGCCTGAAAGCCACATCCCAGAATTTTTAAGCTGCGAGCTGACGTAGGGTGGCCCAATTCCACCCTGAGCCTTCAATTCGAGTGTACGGTGGCCTTTTCCGTTCCGACTAGGAATATGAGCCATGGTCGACGATAACGAAGTCTGTTTGTGTGCGCGCGAATCCATGCCCGTCCTCAGTCCGCGCCTGTCCCAATCGTGTGCAAGATTGTGAAGGCCTGGTAGTCTGCATCATCGGCCCGCCACTTTGCGACAAGTGCTGGTACTCTTAGGATGTCCATAAAGTGGTGAGATAGGCGTCTCGCTATAGATGCTTTGATACTTCAGCGAGGTTCAGAACAAGTAAAGATTGCGGAATGAAACAACTTACCAATTAGATCACAAACACAAGAAAGGTTTTGATTGCGCAAACAGCGCGTTGCAATCCACCCTTTTCACCAAAAGATTCGAACGGCTCTACCCATTCTACGTGGTCGTCGGAACAGTTGAAGATGGAATAGATCCAAGGAGAACACTGTGGGAATTGAGAAGGATTTAGCCATTGAAATCGACAGTCAAGGCAAAATCGAAGCACCTGATTGGAGTCGGCTTCATGGGTTTCGATTAATGCGTGCTGGATAGCACGCGTAATGATGTTTATCAGTTCCTTACAAGCCCGTGGGTCAGAGCAGAGAGAGATAAAACGTATATATTCTCGTAAATGCGTTTAGATTGACCATTATGCAACGGCCGTTGAGCAATGCATTTTGACGTTGTGGCTAAGTGGTCGTAAGTTGCCAAGTGTTGTGATAAGATTAGATGTACATATATGTCAACCGAACCTTATCACAACTCTGTAATGCACGCCATTGGATGGCCCTCGAATAACTTGTCTGACGAAGATTTCAATCCATAAGATTAACCAGCATGTCAGTCGTCAGTTATGTTACATATAAATCTCGAAACGACCACAGCTGCCTACAGGCGGATGAGCTATACTAGGAGTTGCGGTAATTGGAATTTGGGAGGTACACCATATTTATATCTTCCATCATGACGTTCCACTGACAACGTCTTTTAGTTGTTTTTCCACAATTTGAAATTCAAATACACACGCATCTTGACCTGGCCTAACTCATTTCACCCCATACACGACGTTGCCCCAAGTGTCAGCCGCAGACCCATACTATCCACTATATTTCGTGTTACCTGGAGCTCAATGAAGCTGTCCTTTACGGTCTTTACAAGCCCTTCTTTTCTAGACAGCTTGGATGAAGAGGTAAGAAATGACAATTTTGCCAAATTCTTGGCCAGACGGGTCCGGTGAAGACTCGCCGTGCTTGGGCCTCGAGCTTGACGGTGTCCATGCAGGAGTGGTTACCACAGGAGAATGGCTCAGGGTTGCAGATTATTTTTCTATGGCATTCGAGGATATGCCACTGTCGTAGTTGAGAGAAAGGGCGGCAGATTGCCACGCGATCAATTAGATTCAAGGAGGTTTGTTTCCATTCCGTCATATGTGAAATACTGACTTAGTGTGATTACGTAGATGGAGATTCGAATTATGAAAGTCACTAAGAAGGGGGAACATTTACCGCGGTGAACAGCATACAGCGACACCATTGAGGCCTGGTGGTACGTTATGCGACATTTAATCTTCGTTTACCGCCTTCATGAATCCCAACCCCCAGTCGTCTTCAAACAAATCCACCTCAAAAAGCCGTGTCGACGCTATCGTTTGTACACTGCGCAGAATGCACGCCATTTTCTGGACAGATCTCCTTTAGACAACGAGCGACATTAGGGACACGGCCAATAAGAGCTATGTTGGAGGTCTCAGTGATTCGGAGGCACGCCAATTCTATGTATACCATTGTAACTTACACTAACAACGCTTTCCGAGACCGTTTTGCCACACCCAGACGTTCACGTACTTTTCACTTGGCCCAACTCGTTTTACCCGATGCATGACCTTGTTCCCAATCACACCCGGAGACCCCCAGTTATCTATTCTATACCGTCGTACTTGGAGCCCAGCATGCTAGTCATGAGGCTTTCCTGAAAGTGTGCGTGACGTGATCAAAGGCAATCATGGCAAAGTCATCAAGTGAGTTTCTTCCTAGTTTTCTTAGTCGAGTTTCCCTCACCATTCGTTTTGTCAAAGGGGTGGCCTCGCAGCGCGGTTTTCCGAACTTTATGCACAGTCCCGCACGTCTCTTGCTCTTCGGCACGCCGCAGAAGAAAAGGAGCTCCGCCTTGCTTCATCATCTCGTCTGACGCCGGAACGCTTGATACTTCAGCATGTACAGAGTCTACTCATCCGCTCGGGATATTGAAGGACGGGACGTATCACACTGTCCTGCAATTCGTTCGGTTCGCCACCCAGTTCAACATCTCTTGAAGTAGTTGAAGGCGTCTAGGAGAGCAAGAGATCGCAGCTACAGATATAAACCCAGAGATAGACTAAGCAAGACGATAGCGAAATGATAGATCGAGAAGAGATGAGGGGAACCATTTTGAGCGCCTATACAGTCGGAAGGGTAGACGCAAGGCGACTGACAGGCGATCGGCCAAACTCTATATCCTTTATGTTCTGTATATACGAGACTCACAGTATAATATATGACCTTAATGACGAGCCCATAACATGTTCTACATTTCATGTTTTCTATATAAGAGCATGCATACATAGGAGAGGTGAATCGAAATTGAGAGATGCAACTGTTGATATCCATATCAACTGCGATGACTACACAAAGATGACCCTAAACATTGGCATCTCTGGCTTGTTTCTGCGATTGGTGAATTGAAATTGCGGCCTCGTGGATCCCGGCTGCAGACGAAAGGCCCTGGGCAAAATATGTTACAATTGTTGGATAGAATATCTAGCAAGAGATATGAGTATAATCAAAGGAGAAGATGCATGTATAGGACACGAATTGAGATCATGTTAAATACCCCAAAAAAGATTTGTAGTCTTGCAACACGTGATGATGGAAAACTCGGAGTGAACTGTAATATACAAGGGGTAGGGCGGTGCAGCGGCACCGCAGAGCCCGCTACGGCCAATTTGGCTTACGTCATACGTTATAGACAAAAAAAAAAGTCAATTGTGCAAGAAAAGATACGAGTTTCGTAAGGTCGTGGACGGGAGGTATCTACAGATTACAATGCAGGCAATACAGTATTCAACATATTGAGGGACAGTTTGAACAAATTTAAAGAGTGTCTGAGGCAGATTGAATGAGATGACAGAGACAGACGCAAAAGATCATCTCCCCCGATATCTTGAATGGGAACACATGCAAGGCGTCTTCTTTCTATGCATCTATTTCGAATTGCACGGCGCTTTATTCAAAGGGTCATACAACAAAGCAACAAAATTCAAGGCTAGTATAAAAAATCGAGCTAAAGCAAGAGCATTGGCTTATGCTCTATGCTGTCGGACTATCTTTCGTCCTTTTGACTTGTTTTTTTTTTTTTTTTTTTTTTTTTTTTCAATATAGCATATTTCTCACATTATACCTAACAATATCTCTCCAGAACGAGATTGTAAACGGTGTAATGT
>JABAJV010008937.1:0-12112 GCA_018854895.1 Tricholoma furcatifolium | reverse complement strand
TTGGCATCATCACCCCAGCCAGAGTACTCGCGTAGGACTTCTTCCTGGGAAACCGGATGAGCCCAAGGGAGAGGTACGTCCACCGAGCCAACTGGCACTGAAGAGTCCGTGGAGAAAAATACCACATTGATCTTCTCTCTCTGGTCAAACCGACTGTCAAAGGCAATGAAAGGAGAGACACTCACGAATTTATCCTCTCTGACAGGAAAGCTGATTATGTGCTGAGGTATCATATGTCCAATTTAGCTCACGAGATCACTGGAAGGGAAGAGTGATTTACCTGGTCTTTCCCAACCCAGCAGAGACTGCGAAGCAAATCTGTCTTGACCCCAGCCTTTTGAAGGGTTTCCACAGGGATAACAGCTCGATAAGCAACGGAATTCGAGTATGCGACTTGCGACTCTCGAGGACCCGTCACGAATTCTCGAATAACACTCTTTATGCCATCAGCACCAATAATGACATCTGCTTCATGAGTACTCCCGTCGGCAAAATGGAGGAGATGCGCCCCAGAAGGCAAAGTCGATACAGAAACACAGTGCCGGTTGAAATGAACATTGTGCGAATCTAGCATCGGCATAAGTGCGTCAAGGAATACAGGCCTGCACAAAAAAGAGATCAAAAACTGGGCACGCATATACTACTAGTTGTAACGCCTACCTGTATATGCCCAATCCAAAGTCCTCTGGAGTCGCTGGGTACTGGCAAAGAATTAGTTTCTTGTTGCATAGGAGAGAAATGATTTTAGTTACATCACAAATGAACTCGTGATCGCCAGTCCCAGAAATAAATCGAAAGCCCTGCATTTGAGGCTCAGGCTCCTCTGCCAGTGACATGACTGCGTCCAGCACGCCCAGCTGTTTCAGGGTTTACAGGGCATTCGGCCTTAATATCAATCTTAGTGCCATTCGTGATTAAAATGAGGAATGTTTGGCATACCTATGCCAACTCCAGCGCCGATATCTCCAAATTTCGACTGTCAACAAAAAATCAGTGAATATGCCGCATGCCTAAGGGTTTCTCATACAGCCTGTTCAAAAATGTCTACATGGATTCCAGCCTTCATAAGCCCGACAGCACTGAGGAACATAAGTATAAGTTATATCCAATGGTAGTTATGTAGGAGGCAAGCTTACCATGCAAGACCGCACATCCCGCCACCCACGATTGCCACTCGGAAATCTTTTTGGGAAGCCGACATAGTCATCTTGTTGGAAGGTTGATTAGGAAGTTGAAGAGAGCTGTCTGTCTGCGAAGACATAACTACTGAGTTGGATAGCTGAATAGGAAGTTGAGTGGGAAGTTGAATAGTGTAGTTTGGCGATCCAACCTCGCCTTTGCACTACGCCTTAAATAGTACGTGGGTTCATGCACCCATTTTGTCAGCTGTTTCGTCAGCCATATTGTCAACTCAAGTGAGAGAGAAACATCGAAATGGCATATCGCTTGAATGGTAAGGCGGAAGGTAGAGGCTTAAGCTTTGGTTTGAAATCGAGTTTAGGCCAAGGCCTCCGATATTGCACCGCGTTACCGTGTTGCCGACGAAGATGGTTTGTAAACGCGTTCGTCTATGTCTGGTCTATGTCTTCCATGTCATTTCATCAGCTTGTTCGAGCTCCATTTAGCAGGGAAAACACACACTTGAGAATATGTGGACTGCAGGTGCAATGATGCGGTACATGTATATGGTTGTCTATGGCCATTCCTTCCCGCGGCACCTGAGCGCCTCTCACAGTGATATCTAATCATTGCATCATGCCTGGATCAAAGTACGCCGTACGGCAGCCAAAGAAGGGAAAGGTCGCCAATCCAAGTAAGATTGCCATAAAATGTCAGAAGAAGCAAAATCGTGCTTGAATGTATCATAAAAGCGGACAAAATATTACTTGCCTTGTACTACGTAACAGCCCAGGGGGAAAAAAGTCAACTCTACGAAATACATACAGATCAAGGCCAAGGCAAAAATACACTACGGTAAAGCATGGGCATGGATACAAGTACATTGAGGATATCTAAGGGGGTAGGTTTATGTGTGTGTCAATGCAAGCGAAGAAAAGTAACGGATAAACAAGCAAGCAGAGAGATAAATGAAATGGCGCAGCCATGTATGATGTAAATTACTCGCCCCCGCCCGCAAGCTCAAGGATGAGCCGACAGGCGACATCCATAAACACGAAGGGCGATACAACTTCGTCCTCCTTGATCAAGACGCCTTCCTTTTCTTTAATAGATCTCCCGGACTCGCTGCTATTGTCCGAGAAGTTGGGGTCGGGAACGGCCATGTCGAACTTTCCCGCGCCAGGTTCGGTTGACGCGCGATACGACTTCTTGTGGTGGAAGTCAACGAGATAGTTGATGGAGTCCACCATGTATAGCTGGAGATTCATCAAGACCTGGGTGGCAACGACAGTGAGTTAGCTGATACGAAAAAGAACGGGAGATGGACGACGCACAACAACGTCTTGTACCCTGGCTCGGGTCTCTACAAAGTAGATACCAGAGGCAGCCCTCAAGTCGACGGTGCCGTCACCATCTAATGTGCGAACTCGCTCAATGTTCGCACTATTGCCGCGCCGGGGTCTGATTCCACCCAAACCACCCAAATTTTTCTTCGCCTTCCACTCCATGCCAAGCGCCTTCAACGTCCGATAAATCTCTAACATGACTTCCATCGGAGGACTGCGGCTCCGAATTCCGAAGTGCCATTTCGTCTTCTTCTTCTCCCGGGTGCCAGCACCCGTTCGTTTTGCAGAGAAATACGAAGTGAGATGGTGTTGTTCGGGATGGTCCGGAAGAGAAGAGTTCAGGACCGCAAAGTTGTTAATCTCGGGGTTTTCTTCTGCGGGTGGTGTGAAGTCGAGGGGATCGTCCAGCAGTTCTTCATCGTCATATTCCCCATTGAACTCCGCTTCAAAAGGATTTTCTTCTAGTTCACTACCGGCGGCGGGTGACAACGCGCCGGGAGATAGGGCATTACGAGGCTAGATGGATAGATGAGTGAGATGAGTGGATTGAGCTTACAAAGGCGAGTTGGAACTACTACTCACATCCATGACAGCAAGCTGCGCGTCACGCTCTTGCTCAGCGAATGCAGCCACTAAGTCACAAGGTAAGAAAGGGTGATTGAGCGGCAGAGTATGAGTACTTACAATCTTTACCAGTTCGTCGTTTGTCCCTCAACAGCATATATGCGACCTTGACGGCGTTACCCTGCACTCCATCGTCTCGCCTTAAGCATTCCCAGATATCATCTTTTGTAATCCCAGACATCCTTGAAGCTAGGTCTTCGACAATGTCTTCTTCTATTCTCCCGAGGCCCTCGATGATCTCAAAGTCGAGTACGACCTTCGGTGGGCTCACGAGAGTGCTGAGAGGGGGAAGCATAGGTCCAGGTGGTGGGGGAAGAGGCGTCAAATATTTCGGAAGGTCCGTAGTGAAGAAAGGGTGTTGGGTGATATCAGAAATGGTGATGCGTTTGACAGAGTCGACGACGAGCATCTGGTCGATGAGGTCGCGTGCGTCCGCCGATAGGAAGCTCGGCATATGGAATTTTCCATCTAAGACGATAAAAGTCAACAATCGATCCAATATAGCATTGCTGAAGCTATTAAAAAAACCGAAACTACTTCAGTGTCATGTCACTGACTTGTGTCGTGAAGTGTGACAGTTTGACAGTAGACGCATTTTAAGACTTGTCAGATCGAAGTGCTCACCTTTGATTTTGTCAAAAAGTCTATTAACATTTTCGTCCTCAAAGGGCAGTCTCCCACAGAGCATGACGTAGAGTATAACTCCTGAGCTCCATACATCGATCTCTGGGCCCGTGTACATGCCTCCTTTGACCACCTCCGGGGCAGCATAATTCGGACTGCCACAGCTCGTCGATAAAAAGTCACCATCGCTAATCTCGTTCGCCAATCCAAAATCCGCAATTTTCACGTTAAGATCGTCGTCGAGCAAGATATTCTCAGGCTTGAGGTCGCGATGGACAATTTTGAGGCGATGCGAGTATTCGATCCCGGCGATGATTTGTTGGAAGAAGCGACGCGCCTGGGGTTCCTGCATGCGCCCATTTGCGACGATGAAGTTGAACAATTCCCCGCCTGCGTACTCCAGCACGAAAATGATATCCGTCGGCGTAGAGATGACTTCGTATCTGCCAAAAACGAATTAGCTCCAGCAGATCCAAAGGTTTAGAGAGGTAGATACAGTTTGATGATATGTGGATGGCGCAGAGTCCGCATGTATTCGAACTCGCGTCGCACACGAGACTTGGTCTTCTCCCGATGGATAACTGCCTTCGATATGTATTTCATCGCAACCTTGTGGCCTGTGATCGTGTGTGTCGCCACTGGTAGAGTAAGTTTCCAATGCTGTGGAACTTAATCATACGAGTGGGCTCACTTTTGACCTTCCCAAACGTCCCTTCAGCGATATCCTGGATGACGGTGTATTCCCCCAGCTTGGAAGGGGGATATGCAGTGATTTCGTCGCTCATTTCTGATACGTCAGTGAGAGCAGGATGCTCGAGATGGTGGTCTGGGGTATAATTTGTGTAGTGCCTTGTTTGGTTCCTGCCTGTTCTTGGATGGATTACATCTTCAGGTTAGGGGCCGCTTGAAATGGCCTCATAATAGAGAAAGCACTCAGAAAGCTGGTCTAGGAAAGTATTTATACGGGGATCGTCGGTATCGACCACTTGCTACTGCTCAACTTGATCGTATCCCAAGTACGATGCGATTCCGAAGGACAAGATTCACCCACCCTTTCGGATCCGACTGCCCGATATACCTAAAATTCAAATCTCTATCGGTCCAAGCCCCGATATCTCCAAAAAGATGAGCGCCCGTCTACCACAAAATCTGGCGAGGGAGGACGATCTACTCGGCA
Source organism: Tricholoma furcatifolium (assembly GCA_018854895.1). Taxonomy (NCBI): domain Eukaryota; kingdom Fungi; phylum Basidiomycota; class Agaricomycetes; order Agaricales; family Tricholomataceae; genus Tricholoma; species Tricholoma furcatifolium. The sequence continues at coordinate 7,222 of JABAJV010008937.1, read as the reverse complement.
TGGGCGCCTGAGAAAGAACTGTATAGAGATGCATACGACTGTGGATCCGTGTAGATCTATAGATCAGTGGGACTAACTCAAAACTGAGCAGGTCCACAAACAAATCTTAGACGCCGTCAAAGGTGGAGTTGAGGTAGTATACAAGAGGGATGCCCCAGGGGTCTAAGAGGGCGGCGGGTGCCACACTCCGATGAAGAGGACCTTCAGGGATGAACTGGTTCATTGAGCCTCTGCTCTGCCAAATCAGTACACATATCTAGAGGAACAAAGAGAAAGTTCAGACTAGACTGTTTGGGCGTAGCTCGTATGTCCTTCAAGGCAGCTCTTAGGCTCCTCCAAGCCCTGCCATACGTTCAAACCACCTAACTACCGCAGCAACCTTCCTCACCGCCGCATCGCTCTCTCCAAGTCGTAGGTCTGGCCTCAGGCGGTTGTCTTCATGGGTATACGGCATTGTGCGGTAGCAAATATCCATCTTTGACTTGAGATGCGGAGATGCAGTCAGAGTAGGCGACGTAGAAGGGTCCCAACATGCTGTCACATCTACATGCGTTTGCAAGATCCGAATTGTCAACAACATCATAGCATAACTTTGCTTGTGAGAAACATACTTTCGATAAAAAGGATGTCGCCACGTTTCGCACTAGGACTATTTCCAGCACCGCCCCATTCATCTGCAACCTCGCGCCATGCAGTAAGTTTACACACAGCACCATCTTCATCGCCAAGTATGAGTGAAAGCACAGAAACCTCCTTCCCCGCATCTGGACCCTTCTTAATTCGAATAGTATCAGGTCCATCAGCTTCCAGCACCGCGAGCAACACATTAACCTTACGAGATCCCTGAGGGCTCGATTGAATCAACGACGTCAGAGATGTCAGCGCATTGAGACTGAAATTAAAAGCCGGAAAATTCGCGATAGACGACGTGTCAGAGTAATTGTACGACTGTGTTTCCTGTGTCTCGAATTGGGTGGTGTACATTGAACGGGATTTTGAGATGTCTAGCAGGAAAGAGGGACCAGACTCGTTGTAACGAGCATCAGTCTGCTCCCCTGTGGGAGCCCAACTGATCATGGTCGTCTGTTGTCCTTCATGAAACGTTTTTAGCTGAATGTGTGCGTCGTAGTACAACTTGAAAGGTGCACCTTCTGCATTGCCATCCGTGGTTTCATCCAAATTGCCATCCGTCGACTTTTCATCAAATATAACGTTCTCATATATACGAGAGATACGTCTACTGGCTGCTTCCAAAGTTGCAGAAGGAAATATAACTGATTGGGTTGCAGCAAGGGTTCGTTTAGGCGGGATTGCTTCCTTGGAAGATATCGTTTGCCATTGATACAAACTTGGATCATTGTCCAAGTCCGCCAGGGTAGGCGCGCCTAGGAAAACTCTGTACATGGATCACGGTGCATGGGGGTTGGTGTTAAACTGTCTCATCGGATGCACGTCACACAATCCTCATTCCACGATCTGTCACATCACGGTAATCTTGAGTCACGCGTTCACGTCATGGAAGTGCCTCGAGTCTCTTGCTATCAATCTCTTGCTGTCTTTCTCTGCTTTCGGTTTGAAGCTTTGTATTCAGACACTGCTTCGAAAGTCAAGATGCGATTGAAGCGATAGGCCTTCGCTTATCGTGTCAGATCGCAATATCGGTGACGCCATCCACGACAAAGCTGTGCGATGCGATTGGAGAGAGAATAAGCTATGTAATTATGGGGCATCATCACAGTGTGTACCAAGTCTATCATTGATCTATATCGCCAACCTGAGGCAAGGACGTAGATGATTTTGCAGTTGAGCCTCTCACCGCCTTTTGAATCTTTAAACAAAGGTATATCTAGATTTATGTTTTCCTTTAACTCTTACTGTCCAAGTAACGCCATCCAGATCCACCATCGAGTGTTGCTTGACTTCGGGACACGCAAAGTCAAATCTTATCTATATGAGATCGGCTACATAAACACGTGTTATGCATGCGTGTGCGGCAGTTGCCGCTTTTCTGGATTTCCTCGCCAAGGAACGAACAAAGTGGCTCAAAAAGTCTCCGAATTGCACAGGGCTTAGGGGACAAATACACAACACTGGTCTTTTCCCTGTTCGACTTAACGAGTCTTGCGCCGCACGGCCAATTTGTTCCCCTATGAACGCAGAACCTTCAGCAAACGCAGGCGTACCTGCCAATGATGCCGAAACAAACACGCACGATCGAGAGATCGACTCTGATGACAAGGATACTGTGGAGCCCAACGTCATTGGCAAAACCACCACCTCTATAGCTATAACTACACACGAGGTAGGCTATTACTCCTACTATTTCCTGAGAACCCGTTCATCTCTCTAACTCGAACCTAGCTCCCTATGACCACCGCAGATCCTCTTTTTCACTCACCGTCTGCCATCGTTGGCACCCCTTTCACCAGCGACTCTCGCTTTGAGTACCCCTTTCCAAAGGCTGGCGATCCATCGTCAGCGATGATCCTCTCCTCTTCATTCCCGTCTATTGCACCTGTTGTACCCGTAACCACTGATCCGGTACACCCTCTCCATGGCCTCTCTTCCGCACCCGCCAGTATCACATCATTTCCTCCAATTTTCATTCCTACCAATTTACCACCGTATGCTTTAACCCATCCAAAAATGCGTGCTACACCTCCCCCTGTACCACCCGGTCTCGCCAAGAAACGGCAGCGCTGGTCCTTGGCTTTGCCTATCCTCAGGAGGCGTAATAGCCAACCTAACGAGCCTTCGCCAGGCACAGAGTCGAAAGAGTCACGCAGTGCGTCTACGCCACCCGCCGAATCCCTTGCATTGGTCAAAAAGTCCTAGTTTGACTGGCCAAATACGTCGTAATGAACCCGATGAACCGATGAACCCTTCCTTGATACCACTGATGGAATACGATAACACCTCAATGCTACCCAGTAATGTCACCAACAAGATTATACCGAGCCACATACTGTCATTGTACTCATTTTTCCTGCACGGACGAAGGACTCTGAATATCCATATACCGCCTCGAATTTGTACACGTATTAATCTACATACATGGTTTTGTGCGTTATCAATCAATCTTCTCTTCACATTGACAGACCTTGATACTATGTACAAGGTCCTCACGACCTTCGTTGTTACGAGTATGCAAGAATAGCACCTTCTGCTTTCCATTATCGTCCTTTCGTTCTGTATACTTTCCTCTTCGTTCTTGTTTGTATTTCCTAGAGAGGTACTTTTCATACCAGCTCCAAGCTGATACTGATGTGGAGCTTTCGTTCGACATGTGTTTGTTGTGTTTTCTATTCACTACTGGCTACGTATTGACAGAATACATGATTTTCCGAGTCCATTCTATGTACAAAGACATCAAGGATGAATGGGACAGCATGAAATGGTATGGCGTCAGATTGGGTGGGTTGCTCTGTTCGTAAACTCTAAGTTGTAAACGCAAGTGATGAGAATAAAGAAAAACCAGCCAGTCGGCTGGAGAGTAGTCGTATAGATATCGTTCATGTATCATGCATGCTTCGTTCGTGCGCTCCAGCCCTCACGCCGTCGGGGCTCAAAGCATATTTTCCTCGTCTGCGAGTTTCGCCTTCTGGCGCATCTCTTCACGTGAGTTCCGTTCAATGACCTTTACAACTTCCTTGTTCCAATCGGTCCTAAAGCAAAGCGCCACAGTGGTCACGCCGTTGATGACGATGGCTAGCGTCAAGCCCGTCCATAAGCCGGGAAGCCCGAGGTCCCAATTGAATGCGAGCCAAAATCCCAGTGGGAGGCCTGTCATAATGGTCAATTTGTGTTTGAATAAGAGACCCTCCTTATTCAATTGGAGGAATGACAACTTACCGCAAAGGAAATATGCACTGCAGGAGGCATAGCCATTCAATTAGTCTTTCTATTAGCGACGGTGATATTGTATAGCGATCTCACCCAAGGTTGATCAGAGCCCCAAGGAACTAGTACATAGAAAGATGATCAGTTTCACACCAGGAAGATAGTTACAAAGAATATACAAACCTGCTTGCCGCGCACCCTCAAGAATCCAGAGGCCATAGCCTGTTGCCCGTCAACGAACTGGTAAAATGCGATGAAAGGGATAACAGTCGAGACGAGCTCGACGACATCTGAGAAGAACGAAGCGTGTCAGCTTTTTCTATAGGCTCAAGGAGAATGTAGCAATTCACTCGGATCGTCGTTGAACAGCCTGGGTAACGAATGTCTGCACATGATTAGGCCGAAACTAGAACAATACTCTTTAATAGGTACTGTGAAAGGACGTAAGAATCGTACGAACCTTGTTATAGACGCCGAGATGATAGCAATAACCAGTCCTGCCCTGGAAGCGGCATGAGCTCTTTCTGCATTTTTCTCGCCTAGGAGATTCCCTATCCTGGGATAAGATTTGTGTCAGAAATCATACACTTCGCCCCAGAGAATTCTACACATACCGAATAGTTGCGGCATTAGCGTTAGAGAAATGGAGCTGGAACATTATGGTGGATGTTGACATCAGGATCGACTGGCACGCGAGAGATGTGGGACCCATGCTAGAAATATAAAGTTGGTCAAGAAAAAGGTCGGAGAGCATGGTGATATGACTTACTACGACGTGGCTAACGCCGAAAACTCCCAAGCCCACCATGAGGACGTCACCTGCGCTGTGAACAACCAACACTTAACAATAGCACGGGAAGAAGAGACACGCTCGATCTTACCTACGCCAGAAATCCCCAATCGCACCAGGATACCCAAATTGCTGAACATCTTCATGGAAAGGGGGTGCCAAGCAGTCCGCGGAATGTAGTATCTTCCGTAGATGTACGAAGCAATAGCAATCAAGTAGAAGGAAATCATCGTAGCGATAGGGGCACCGATGAAGCCCAGTCTGATAGGTTCGGGTCCCCAGACTGTATGTATGGAGTAATAGGTGTACTCGTCAGCAAAAGTCGCTACGTATTGGATATCGCAGTGGTGTTACCTAAAGCGAAGTTGCCCAAGATATTGATGGGTGCGACGAAAGCGATGATTTTTGTCTGCACAGCGAATAACCCTGTGGTAGGAATAAGTTTCGAAGGAACTTGTACATAACCCATTTACTGTTAGACTTACGTTGTGACTGGAAGTAGCGACTGCATGACACACGTTCAGGGTACTCTGGAATACGAGAAGCTGAGAAGTATTACTCACCGCGAGATGATGTTCCATGCAGAAGCTAAAGGGAATTAGGGCGCGTGCTTTCTAATTGAGAAAAGATCGCATACCTGGAAGAGCCACTGACATTACACGCAAATATGACGCTGCCAATCGGGAAACCTCAGGATCTTGTTTGAGCGCCAGGAAAATATGCTCTGCGTGGTTCCAGATAAAGCAGATAGGCTAACAGATGATACGGTCAGCAGTTGTATCGCCGAAAGGGGTACACGACGCACAATGAGCGCAATCGCCATCACGACAGCTATAGAGGATAGGACTGTGAGTCCGGACCGGCGCGGAAGAAAAATGAATAATGTATACCCATGCGCTGTGTCCACAAACCAACAAGCTGGGGTTGGGGAGATGTGAAAGCCGCTGGAAGGATGGTTTCAAGCCCACTGGCGAGTCCGTGAAGCATGCTGAACCCAGTGACGCCCGCTGTCATCATTCCTAGACTGGCTGCAGCTAGATCGGTCGTCGAGAGGTGACCTATGGATATGATATTGACGACGACCATGCTGTATTCTAGCAACTGCGATCTGGATGAAAGTGTGGTGAGTATTCTTTCTACAGAGGTGAAAATAGAGTAAACCGACCCGAGGACGACCAAAGCATATCGAGGGAGGGTATGGAATTCCTCCCAAAACATCTCATTGTATGTTTTGCTCTCTTTCAAGGAGGAGAAATCGTCGTCATGAACGTTCTCTCCTTGAAGAAGAGGGGTCGTTTCTGTTGAACGTTGCACACCCTGGGGAAACGACATCTCTAACGCCCAGAGTGTGGGTGGGGGAAAAGAACAATTCACATCGAAGAACGTGAGCTCTTTTAAAGGATGAGGCAATTACAGATTAACAGATGAGAGGTCCAGGACCGCGTTCTCGGGTAGTATATTATTCATGAGATCCGTCATCATGATGGCGCGCTGTATTCGATGTAATGTTGAGGGTTTTGGGGGTTCTTGTCTCTGTCCCTTCCTGGTTCGCCGGGCGCGGCTGCGCGGCTTACTTGAAGGTAGACAAGTCACGCTGAAGAGGGAAAAGGCAAGTGGGGGCAGAGAGATTGGGCCTACAGCCAGCACCGATCATGAGTCACTGCAGTCTCCATGAAGACAAGGGCGGGCCAATGATATCAACTTGCTTAGAAAGGGGTTCCGTCTCGGAAAGGAACCTTCGTAAGTTCATCCCATTCAATTGAAATCCTTGCAAACGACAGAGAAATTAACAAGGGTCGACAAATGGCCGACCTTTACGCCATGCAATAAGGCAGAGGGACGCAAAGGCGCTTGGAGAAAAATGTTTCCACTGTGTGTGAGGTTAGAAGCAAAAATTAATTCCGAGGCTATGGAAAGCAAGAGCGGCCAGCTGATTACCGCCAAAATTTTTGTGATCGCCGAAACTGCCATTGATGTTTTGTGACTGAGACCCCAAATACTCATAAAATATATCTCTTCTGTTATTGGGACATAATATGGCATGAGCACTTTTGAGTACTTCGTGTGTCAAATTGGACCGCGTTTAGTTTCAAAAACGGAGCACGGTTTGTTGATGACTCCACATCGCCGATGAGTGATGTTATCCTAATCTTATCCAGGATTTGCTCCTGCCCACTCGTACGCTGTAAGACCTTCGCGCCGAGATCCTGGACACAGAAAGGGAGCAGTGAGGATCTGTGTTGAGTTAGAAGCAATGTATTCGTGCTCGCTTGGAGATATGTGGCTGTCGTAGGCTTCCTCCACGGTAGGTATTTGAGGTGGTCAGACAATCCTGTGTTGCCAATACCAGCAACTTCACGTATTTATTGCAGGCCTGTTTTTTCAACAGCAAGACAATGTCTTTCAAACTGTTGATTTTCATGCATTTTCTGCCTTCCAAACCTCAGTATATTCTAAGCAGGCCTACTTTGGGAGCCGAAGTGTGATTTAATATATGTTACTGAGTCTTAGATTGTAAATCAGAACATCTTTCAGAGTATCATCAATTAGTTTTAATCTCATATATGTGAATAAGTAAGAAAACGAGTGCAA
>JABAJV010008936.1:0-12173 GCA_018854895.1 Tricholoma furcatifolium | reverse complement strand
GCTTGCTTGGATTAAGGCTGATTAAATAAGTAAAAAAAAAGCAAGACACCAAATACAGTGGCACATAATTAGTACATTGTTTGACTCCAATGTACGTCGAATTGCTTGTCAATGATGGCTCTTGAAGAAGAAATTGGGAAATGGGTTTCACTGTATCTTGCTGCTTTTTTGTTGGATCACGGCTTTCCTTTCACAGCCACCGACGTGAGGCATTCTAGTTTTTCAAGTGATCAAATGCAGCAGAAGAGTGAAATTACTTTTTTTGTTCATTGCTAGGTACAGTATAGGTACAATCTCTACTAGTCGACGGCTCAAATAGGTCCACAAATCTGTTTGTCAGCCCCCAAAAAAGTAAAATGCGTGGGAAAAAATACAAAAATGCGGGAATCGACGTTTCTCGGTGGGTTTTCCTCCTAAAAGAATATCTAAAAAATCTGAAAAAAATTCCTTTGGCCCAAAAAGCACGTGTCGGGGAAGTGCCCACGTGCACTGTATTACGATCAAATCATTGGTTGTACGTTCCTGACCAAAGGTTCTTTCTTTCGCGATGGAACTCTGTTGGCTTCGGAATTGCAAGTCGCAAAATCTATCAACCTCTTCCAAACCGTAAGTAACCGCTCCATTCGCTGATAATATTCTTGTTTACCCGGGCCGTATTACTGAGGATTCGACTGGTACGAGCACAACAGTTGATACCATAGTATTGGATATTCAGAGGTTCGTCGACGATGAGCATACTCATCTGTTTCTCTCTAGGGACGCCATTTTGAATACCCCGCATTCCCCACTCCTTACCCCAGATATACATAGACATCAAGCCCATCAATTTTTGCAGATGGAAACCAAGGGAAACAAGCGTTGTGCACCCGGGCCGCCAACGCCCGCCAAATTGATGGCCAACGCGTCGGCCTTCGAGTCGGCAGAACCCCCCACTCTATTTTGATGGCTCCAGTTGTGTTCTTCCTTGAACTCCCCATGCTGATCGACATTTACGGTTGTTCACGAGACCATGACTCTGCCCACCTTGCAACCGATACGCGAAATTTCCCCCTGTTGATTGTCCCTCTCTGCGCGACTATAAAGACAAGAGCTCAAAGGCCTGGGACAGTATCCGACTCGCAACTTGAGCTTCTACCAGCATGATGCTGCGTTCTCTCGTCCTTGCGGGGCTCTTCCTCGTCGGGGTCCATGGCATTGGCCAGGATACCTGTGTCACTTTCACTGCTGCGTCCAACTCCTTCCCTATCGTTACCAAAGGTACCGCTGCGCCCATTCTGATGTCCTCCGATGATTGGCCTGGTGTTCAGGTTGCTGCTGCAACCTTCGCTGCCGATGTTCAGAGGGTGTCTGGTACCCTCCCCACTGTGTCGAACGTTACTTCTTCGACTGCCGCCAACCAACTGAAGACTAACCCCATCATCGTTGGTACCCTTGGCAAATCCTCCCTTATTGACACTATCGTCAACAACACCAAATTGGATGTTTCCTCTATCCAAGGCCAATGGGAGGCCTTCATCGCAGTTGAGGTTCAGAACCCTCTCCCTGATATTACTTCGGCATATGTTATTATTGGTGCGGACAAGCGTGGAACGATCTTTGCTCTTTATGATCATTCCGAGCAAATGGGTCAGTGATTAGCATTGTTCACTTGTTTCTTTTTCAACTGATCATAAAACTCCGTTTTGTAGGTGTTTCTCCGTGGTACTGGTGGGCTGATGTTCCCGCTCAACAGCATTCCAGCGTCTTCGTTGACTCTACTGGATGCCGTCACGGTTCTCCTAATGTCAAATACCGTGGTATCTTCTTGAACGATGAGCAGCCCGCTCTCCAGAACTGGGCCACTGTCATGTTCACCAATGGTACCGCTGCCGACCTTGGACCTTTCGGTGCTCCTTTCAACCACTTCTTCTACACCAAGCTGTGCGTTCTTTGCCGAATTTACAAATGCATCTCATGACATTTCTTATAGCTTCGAGTTGATTCTGCGCATGAAGGCAAACTATTTGTGGCCAGGTATGTGCACATGAACACCTTGAAGCGATGTGTTGCTAAAAATGAACCCTCTAGCAATGTGGGCTGGGTAAGCCACAATCCCGTCTGTTCCGAGTGACGTAACTAATAATGTTTGCAGAATGTTCGCTATCGATGATCCTCAGAACCAGTTCCTTGCTGACTACTATGGTGTGGTCATGGGTACCAGGTCAGCATTTTTGCCTGTTCTTTTTTCGTTCCATTTCCTCACCACATGGGCACTACAGTCACCAGGAACCTATGTTGCGTTCGACTCCTAACGAATTCAGCTACTTCAACCTCGGTGACTGGGCTTACGAGACTAATGCCGCTGTCATCAACCAGTACTGGCTTGAGGGTATCCAACGTGCTAAGAACTATGAGTCCATCATTACTATCGGTATGCGTGGTTTCGGAGATCGTAAGTGCATCTTTTCTTCTTGTGTACGTTCTCAAGCTTATTGCTAAATTTAGTCCCTCTCTCTACCACTGAGAACATTGGTCTCCTCACCGAGATTGTCAACAACCAGACTCAGATCATCGAGAGCGTTATGGGCGATGACATCTCTGCCATTCCCCAGATGTGGTGTCTCTGTGAGTATTTTTAGTTCCCTTGCTTTTTTTCCTCTACTTATCTTCTGTTAGACGAGGAGGTCGAGGGTTATTACGATGATGGCATGTCCATTCCCGACTACGTCACTCTTCTCTGGACCGACGACAACTTCGGCAATGTTCGTCGTTACCCCGTCGAGTCTGAGCGCAACCGCACTGGAGGAGCTGGTGTCTACTATCATGTACGCATTCTATGCCTTCCTCTTGTTCATTCATCTAATCTGGCTTAGGTTGACTTCGTCGGTGGCCCCAGCGACTACAAGTGGATCACGGTCAGCTCTAATGTTACATTACCAATTCCACTTACTCACGCGTTGATCTCAGACTACCCAAATCGAGAAAATCTACGAGCAAATGTCCCTTGCCGTTGACCGTGGTGCCGATCGTATCTGGATCCTTAACGTCGGTGACTTGAAGCCCTATGAGCGTGAAACCGAGTTCTTCATCAACCTCGGATGGAACGCAACTCGCTGGAACCCTGACAACCTCGACTCTTACTACACTCTCTGGGCTCAGCGCGAGTTTGGATTGTCTGCCGAGGTTGCCGCTGAAATTCCTGACATCGTTGGCAACTTGACTCGCTGGAACGCCCGCAGGAAGCCTGAGATGCTTACCCCCACCACTTTCAGTCTTACCTACTACCGCGAGTAAGTGGTACTCCTCAAATTATGTCCAAACAAACCTTCTTACATGCGTTCTTTTCCCCTAGGGCCGAGATTGTTCTTCAGGCCTGGGAGAATCTGCTTGCCGCGTCCACCAAGATCTACAACAGTCTCTCTACCAACGTTCAGCCTGCCTTCTTCCAGCTCCTCCAGCACCCCATTTCTGCCAGCGCCAACTTGGCCAACATTGTGAGCCAGTCATCTTGTCATCTTTTCCATATGCTTATCGCATTTTTAGTTCATCTCTGCCGGTATCAACAACCTCTACACCTCTCAAGCCAGGATCAGCGCCAACGGCTATGCTACCGAGGCTCAGGCTGCCTTTGCCGAGGACTGGACTATTGAGAATGAATACCACACTATGCTCGATGGAAAATGGGACCACATGATGGACCAGACTCGTGAGTTTGACCTTTATTGTTTGAGAGGGATATGATATGTTAATAACTCGTGGAATTCAGACGTTGGCTACTACTACTGGCAGCAACCCATGGCTAACACCATGCCCGCCGTCTCTATCGTTCAGCCCAAGAAGATGGCTCTTGCCGGTGTTATGCGCATTTCTCCCGAAAACACTCTCGGATCATGGCCTGGTGACAACCCCAACCAGTGCAGCCAAGGATACAACTGCCCTGCCCCTGTTATCACCCTCGACAACTTCGACACCTTCGGTAACAAGTACCTTGATGTTGGCTTGGGTAGCCCCACCGGCTTCACTTGGGTCGCCACCAGCAACGCTTCCTGGCTCGACATCTCCGTCACCCAGGGCACTGTCACCGCCGCCAACCCTGAGACCCGTGTGTTCTTCAGCGTCAAGGACTGGTCTCAGCTTCCCGCTGGAACTTCCTATGCTGCTCTCAACTTCACTGCCAACGCTGTTGGCCAGAAGATCCCTCTCGTCGTTCCTGTTGTCTTCGAGGCCATCAAGAACGAACTTCCTTCCAGCTTCTCTGGATTCGTCGAGGGCGCTGGTGTTATCTCCATCGAGGCCGAGAATGTTCAGCGCAACACCACTGTTGACGGTGTCTTCTGGAAGCCCCTCCCCCGTTACGGCCGCACTGTCTCTGGTATCACCACCTGGCCCCATCTCGGCAACAACGATGCCAACTACACCGCCGGAACTGGCCCCAGCGTGCAATACGACTTCTACAACTTCAACACCCAGGGTGAGGCTGGCAACTTGACTGTCTCCACCATGGTCAATCCTTCCTGGAACGCCAACGGTGATGACCGCCCAATTGGTTTCGCTGTTCAAATCGATGATCAGACCCCTCAATCCTTGTACTTCTTCCCTGTCCCCGCTCCTGGCATGTTCCCCGCTGCCTGGAATGGTGACGACGGCTTCGCCGCCAACATGATCGCCAATGCCTCCGCCACCTTCACCGGTGTTTCCCCTGGAGCCCACACTCTCACGGTATGTTCCCAAATGCATCTGCAGTGACCCCATGCTTAATAATTCCTCAGGTCTACATGATTGAGCCCGCCGTTGTCGTTGAGAAGATCATCATCGGTGCGCTTTTGTCTATCATGGTGCCAGTTTTCATTGTTTCTGATGTTTTTCACCTACAGATGCTGGAGGTCTCTTGCCCAGCTACCTCGGCCCCCCTCAGAGTATCTACGTCTCATAAACTACATGATTACTTTGTAGTCAAAATTGTCATTGAACGATGCATACCCAATAAAATTTCCTTTCAACACTCAACCTTGCAGTTTGGCTTTACGCGAAAGTTACACAAGTGTCTTAAACGATCATCTTTAGCTTGGAGTTAATAACATTCACGTTTTCTATTTCATTATTGTACTCTTGTCTTGCGCCGCGAGCACGAACGTGCGGTAGACAGCATGCGTTTACGCATGTGCGAAATTTGACCCGAACGACTCAAGTCTTTTTGGCAAGTGCCAAGCTATTTGGTTGACAGAGCCATAGGAAGGAATGAAGCAAGTTAACCGGCAAGCCGGTACGGTAGGCTGAGGCCTCCTCTGTGTATTGCAAACCGCTGTAACAGTTCGATCCTCATATCCATGAGCATTTTCCATGTGGAACAAGCGACAAGTGAAGACAGCGAAAACATTCAGGTGCCAAAGATGAAGAAAAGAAGCGAACGGCGCAAACGTTGATCTACCGTTTCAGTGCTTGAATAACTATTCATTCGATCTCAGGCTGGTCTGGTACGACAAAGTGAGATAAAAAGGTGGAACTATGCATCGAAAGCCACGACATATGCTGAGTCGTCAAAATACAAAACTCTTAGAATCCTATTGACCGATGCATATTTTGCATTGAAATGCAGGTTTAATCTTGACGCTTATGGGGCATTTTCCTGGTTCCATGTGCAAAAGGTGACCGTGAAGAATATCAGATGTTAACGAAGCAGAAAAGAAGCGAACAGCGCAAACGTGGGTTTGCTGTTGCACATGAAGACTCTGGAGACCTTGTAACCCAATGTGAACCTGGATTCCGGGAAGCTAGACCTCGTTGGGTACAAAATGGGACGTAAAACAGGGTGCTGTCCGTCGAACTCCACACAGCACAAATTCGTTATGCACCTAACTCACTTGAAATTCAGCACCTTGTTGGTGGCTTGTTTCGTAGCCGCAGTAACGCAAGCTACGAAAGTTGAACGCCAGGCTAGTGGCTGCACTTGTGCAGGTCGGTGACTAGGACCTACTATGTTGCATCTTTTTGAATTTAACACTGGTTTTTGAATCGTTAATAGGTACATCGTACTCAGCAAGTGACATCTCCAGGGCCGTCGCCGAAGCAGAGGCTGGAGGAGCGGAGTGAGCGGTAGTCCCTCCCCAGAAATTAATACGCAACTGACCTAGTGTATGGATAAACAGCGGTTACCCACATCAGTACCACGATTACGAGGTATGCTCACAGTTCACTCTTACGATTAGGATTTCAACAGGGCCGTAGGGATTCGATTTCCCCGATTGTTCTGGAACCTTTTATGAGTACCCCCTCGAACAGGGAGCGACCTATACTGGTGGTAGCCCTGGTGCTGATCGAGTCATCTACGATGATAATTCAGATATTTGTGGTGAGGAAATTCGAAATTTTAACATCTAATGCATACCATTGATCAACGAGACTAGCGTGCCTCACGCACACAGGAGCTTCTACCGAGGATGGTTTTGTTGAATGCGATTTTTGATATCTTTCTTTACACTGGTCACCGTATGATACCGATGAGCACCTAGCATGATGAAGTTACTTTGTCCTGAGGTTTAGAGTTACTAGTTCCCATCATGGCAGTGCAAGCAGCGAATCCTATGTTAGTTTGATGCTTTTTGTCCTGCTAGAGAGCAACTCATCAGAGCCCTTGTTCATGCATGAAGTATCACATCATAGCTGAGTGAACCGAGATGGGGCTATGAAGGAAGTGTTTCAAGTTCGAAGATATTACATAATGACCTTTCGTCCCAAATAGGAGCGTTTTTTTTGTTGCCGCCATACTTCACGCCTGTACTCCCTAATTCGCCTTTTTGTCGCACTTGCCGTCGCGTACGCGGTCGGAAATACTCGCCAACGTTACCATGATGAACACCAGAAGATTTCTTTTTTTTCTACTCAACAATAATACGAGACAGATCTTGATTTGTTGATGCGCTATAACTATGACTACACTTTCACAGCCGCCCTTTTTCCTGTGTTCTGCATACCTGCACGCAGCAGCACAATTGGTAACAGATGTTACTCCGAAGCTCTCTGACGGGGTATGCAGGGGCGATTCACGCATCAGCCAGCTCTTTGTGAAGCCATCATCGAAGAGTCATGGAACAACAAGCAATTACTTATAAGGCAGCACCTGCACCCTCAAACGGCACAATACGGTGCTGGCGCTGTTTCACAGACACGCCTTTTGTAAAACGGATTATTTAAAGGCCTTTGACCACCGAACTTGTCTGCTCACTTCTCGAATTCGTCTAACGCCTCCGAAGACCAATCCTCTAAACTCTCCACGGTGCTCCATCTACATATCAATATTCCCGAAACGCGCATCCACCCCTTGACATATATCATAACATAATGCCTTTCTCTCTCCCCTACAACATGCCTGTGCGCTCCTTGACCACCGTACCCTCACGCAAGCGTTCCACATCATCCGCCTCGTCGTCTTCCACCCTTTCAACCTCTTCATCAGCCTCTGTGGCCAGTTCGTCACTCCGCCAACGACGTGGCGTCACCCTTCAGATATTTTTCAATGATGGCGAAGAATCCGTCAATGGTCACTGTATCATCGAGCCTCGCATTGAAAACCCTCCGCGCAGAAAGCGCGCCTTACCGGCCCTGCCAGTACCCTCGTTTATGTTTGACTGTAGTTCAGTCAAGGGGAAGGTTGGAACAAAGAGTTCCTGTGCAAGAGATTTCGGAATGGGAGAGGACGGCTGGACCGTTGTGCTTTGATTTCTTCGAAGGATTTTTGGGAGACACGACACGACATGTATGACACCTTAGATCAGCATATCCAAAGTAATTTATCCATAGATAAAGCCTGTATAATATCTATATAATATCTGTACTTTTAGGAGGGCGCAGGAACGCCAATTCCAATGCACGGTCACTCACAGGTTCAGATGTATACGGTCAAATTATACTAAGTTATGATTACAAGCAGAAATTCTTATTATACACAAAGCTATATGTCTCTAGATGATATGTGATAGCTTTCCGCTAATCTGCCCCCAGCTGTCTGACAAGATCACGGAGTCCAAGGTCAAGCTCAATCTAGCAAAGGATAATTGAGAACGCAAAGAGTTTGTTAGCCTTTGAGCGCATACCTGTTCTTTCAACTGAGCATCTTCCGTTCCAGCAGAAGATGCGAAGACAGCGTCAATTTCCTCAAGCGACACGTTAGCGGTTTCTGGTACGGAATAAGTCGACCAGAAGTATGCGAGAGAACACGCAATGGCGAAAATCAGGAAAGTTCCACTATTGGAGATTTGTTAGGGAAAACCTGGTGAAGAACGGGAAGAGAGACACGTACGAAGGAGACATCTCCATAATGACCGGTGTAATGAGCCCAATGAAGACTATAGCATTTTGGGTGAGTGAGCTGATTGGTACATGCACAGAAGAAACTCGTACAATTGTTGACCCAATTGGAAGCGGTGGAAATGGCAACGCCTTTACTTCTCATGGAGAGAGGAAAGACTTCGCTAGGAAGGACCCAACCTATCGGACCAAAAGACATTCCATAGGCGGCTGTGAAGGTATATATTCCGCTAGTAACAAGCCAGTCAGGGGGTACGTAGCATCACGACGGAAGGGACCTACATGACTGCCATCCATGCAGCTGTTGAGTGTGCTGACCAGTCAGCCTCGAACTGGAATACCTAAAGAACACAACGTTGAGACAGCAGCAGGACGAGTGAAGTAGCTGACAAACCAGGAGGGCTATAATGAGATGGGAAGCAGTCATCAGAGCGCTGCCAGCACGTAACAGAGGTTTCCTCCCTGCATTGCGTTGAGACACTTGAACTATTGAACCTTATTCATACTACTCACCAAAACGATCAATGAAAAGAATGGCGGGGATCACTGCAAGGAGCTGGACAATACCAATACCCCCAGACACCAGTAAAGTCGTGGTATCTCCTCGCATACCGATGCTTTTCACAATCGACGGGCCGTAGTATAGGAGGGCATTGATCCCGCTCCATTCTGTACAGAATAATGATGTCAGAACTAGATCATTCTTCAAGGTTTGAAACGTACGTTGGAAGACCATAATCAGCACACCAATCCATGTCCTACCTCGGTATTTGCGCTGAAGCAATCTTCGCCACGATCGTAGCTCAAATTCAAGGCTCCAGGGCTGAAGCTGATTGTCGTGGTTGGTGCCCTCATCAGACACGCATTGAATTAGAGTAGTCTCCACCCTCATTTCCAGTAGTTCAATCTACGAGTAAGATCAGGAAAATGAAAAGGTGGAACGAAATGAGGAAGTCAACCTGTACTAATGGGTCACGTCGTGCTTCTTCCAAGGTTCTTAAACGCAGTCGTGCTAGGCTGGCCAGTGCGTCTTCATACCGTCCGTGAAGGACTAACAACCGCGGCGATGTAGGTAAGAAGAAACATCCGACAGCCAATATAAAACCAGGCACAAGTTGAATTCCTAGAGGAATTCGCCATGAAGCCGATGATGGTACTAGAGAAGTTGTTAGGCATTTGGTAGCGTGCCAATATTTAGCACATACTTGAACGGGTAAGAAAACCTGTCCAAAATCCAAAAACGACTCCAAGCACGATAGAGAATTGTTCTAACGCCATGAGGGAGCCCCGAACTTCTGGCGGACTGATCTCTGCCATGTATAGCGGGGACAACATACTAGGGAGTGTAACGTCAGATTAACATGAAGGGCGCAAAATGATAAACACGGACCTCAATGCTCCAACACCAATTCCTCCCACAGCACGCCCGATAAAAATATGGCTTAATGATTGAGCACCACACTGAAACCCCGATCCAATACAGAACACAACTGAATATGAGAACGTTTGAGAAATGTGAGAAAGAGAAGGTGGAAGGACATCATACAGCAGGCAAAGAAAATTGTGTGTCGACGAGAGTAACGGTCTGCGAGTGTTCCTGCTCCAAGGGCCCCTAATAAGGCCCCAAGTTCTAAAACGGCCGCTATTTCACATTCGTGTCAACGTTCCAATGCTTTAGGATCGAAAAACGACTCACTCAAACACCCTTTCTGTAATGGCGTAATTGGCCACCTCTCCATGAAGTCTGTCATAACAAGAACGTTGGCTATCTTGACGAGTCCGTTAGCCACAGAAGCACGAGCATATATATACCGGTGCTACGCACCACTCCCTGATCATAACCAAAGGTCAGGCCACCAATAGATACGAAAAATCCGCATAGCAGCGCGTAGTAGTTGTGGAGTAGACCAGGAATTCCTTTCGGACCATAAGAGTAATTGTAGGAGTGGCCATCTGGGTGAAGTTCAAAGCTTCCTCGAAGTGTTGAGTTATGCTTGATGAGAAGGGGTGCACTGGCATTCAATTCTTCATCTGTATTGAGGGCGTGTTCTAGGTTACTGTCGTGAAGTGCTGTATAACGTCCATCGCCGCTGTGTGCCTGGCTGGCGGATAAATGAAATGAAAGCGGAAGTGCAAAAAGAGGGAAACAGACCATAAAATGGAACGCCTAGCAATGTTAAAAGAAAAGAAACGAGTTGGGATGATGAAAAGGTCAGGTTACGAGATGGCATTGGACACACCCGGAATTGAACCGAGGACCACTCGCAGATACAAATGCAAAGCGAGCGTGATAACCAACTACACCATGTGCCCATGAGGCGCCGAAAAGGCACTCATTTCCACCGCCGCCGCACACACTGGGTTCAAAACGCGAAGCAAAGCACAACTAATACTTAATATTAAATAGACGCATGCACAGTTCCATAGGGAGATATTCAACAGCGATACGGAAGAAATTTTGGCTTTTTCAATCCAATGCGAAGTCATACTACAATACAATAAATACCAATAGATAAGTGTAAAAATCTTGAATAGATCGGAATTGGTCGCTTCGGGTTGTCGAGGACGTAGAGAATCGGGAGACAATGGTTCCTAGAATTGCAGGGCGCCAGACTCGGAAGAAAACAGCTACCCCATCCGTACTTCCCAAGAAAGACCACAGTGCGGCGCGCGTTTGATGATAATAGTAGTTCCAGCAGCTCAAGTGGCATCCATAATTAAGCCCATCCGCAACCTTCCTATAAGACAGCAGTCACTGTAGCATGCCGTAGAAGTACTCACGCCCTGCCATGAATATCAACACCACTGAGCAACACGACAGCCATTGGGTGCGCTTCTGTACTTTTCTACAGCAAAATACGGTGAGTACATCGCCCACGATGTCCACAACTGCTTCGGTACGTTTGTAGTAACATCACTGCCTGAGGTGCCCGGATCATGCGCAAGGTAAAGAAGGTAGCACAGGATGCAGCTCAGAATAAGGAGACAACCCCTGGTGCTTGTGCAGTGGACCTGCGTACGTTTGGGCACAGGAATCAACGGAAGTGCCGTCGTTGTCTTGTCATCCTTTAGTGACTGGATATTTGCATCATATCGAGGAAACTGCCCAGAAGACATCGGACTGTCGAGGGCCTGACGGCCAGTGCCAAAGGGCTTTCTGCGTCTTCTTGAGGACATTTTCAAGGGGGGAAGAGTTGGGATTTGAATGAGTACACACGTTGTGCATATCGCTCAATGTGGCCATCAAGCACGTTCATGGAATGAAACTATGAAACCAATCAAAAAACATGAGGCTATTGTAATAACAATTAGTGATCGTGAGAATATAATTTGCTTATGAAGAGTGTACACTCAAAACCGTGAAAGTGTGTCTACTCTGGGATGTCGCTCAACTTTCAAGTCAGCTCTAGAACAATTCGTCCGTGTTGCTCTCGTCCTCCTCCTCCTCGTCCTCCGAATGTGCAACACATATGACCGTCTCATCCTCGTCCTCCGCATCAACTTCATCAGTGTCATCCATGGCAGACCCACAGACCGGAGCACCGACACGGTTCTTGCCCTCCATCTCGGCCCAGTCATAGGAAGATGATGACACCCAATAGGGCTTCATTCGGAGAATTGCCTCTTGGAATGCATGACCTGTCCGAGGGTGCTCGCCAAGGATGGGCTTGTGGCCCAAAAGCTTGTCATACGAGGCCTTATTTGCCGGTGCGATGACGTTGTACACCACACTTGAGCATCCTCGGATCGTGATTTCGTAGCGGGGATGGATATGCCGTTTTGCTTCTGTTTTCGCTTTCGCTTTCCTCGTCTTTGGAGGTTGCGTCCTGGACTGCTTCGGGGTCGAAGTGGAACCAGCAGTCGCCGCCTTCGCCGTAGAACCTTTTGCA
>JABAJV010008935.1:0-12178 GCA_018854895.1 Tricholoma furcatifolium | reverse complement strand
AAAGGTATTTTAGAGGAGGAGATAGCATCACAAATTTTGGGGTGCCAAGAGGTCTATTTTGAGCGTCCTACACTGTACGTAGCGGGAATATCGGATACCCTCCAAACGGGCGCAGTTCCGCGCATCATGGACATTAACATCAACGGGGATGAACACACAGAAGAAGCGACGGAAGATAAACGGAATCTTTCAGTTTTGAAGCTGCATGTGAGGTCGGCAGTCAGCTTTTTTAGAATGGTTGTGCAAATGTTTCAAGTTCGGCGTTAAAAAAAGTCTCGGTGGTTTTAAGAAGCTGCTCTTTCTCGAAACTTCTCAGAGATCATAAGTACATGAATTCTTTCAAAATCATTACACGACATAAAAAATTTAAACCAGAATAAGTAAAACGGCATGGAAACACCTGCCCTTCAAACGGGCACAGTTCCGCGTATCATGGGTCATTATCATGAACATTCCCATCTTAACCACTTAAGCCTCTTCCTTGAGGTCTTCCTTCTTGTCTTCAGAAGCAGGCTCGTCCAACAGGCCGAGGCGACGGTAAATAGCTTCTTGGCGTTCCTGGTCAGCGAGAGCCAACCCTGTGGAGCTTCCAAAGACTTCGTCCATTTCCTCCAAGCTAAGGCCTAAATAGGTTAGTCAGTAATATGATCAATGAATCATCTCGCATCCATCGATTCACCTTTGGTCTCAGGAACCTGGTATACCATGTCAGCATGCGTCAAGATCGTCGATGAAACAAGTCACGTACAAAGAACATGATGAACAGTCCGCCGAGGAAAGAGAAAACCTTGATAGTGAAACCTCAGTATCTACTGGGACGTGAAAACAAATCAGACTTACACCGAAGAAGAGGAAAGTTCCGAAACCGATCTTCTCGAGCATGGTAGGGGTAACTTGGCCAACTGTTGTCAGAGGCAGGTATCAGAAGAAGCTATGAGGATGAATATGACGTGACGCTGACCGATGAAGTTGTTCATCTAGAGTAAAGACATGAGTGTGCTGCATAAGACGAAAAGGAGTTCCGACATACCCAGTTGGAAGAAGCGGAGATCGAGATACCCTTGCCACGAACGCTCAGAGGCCAGATCTTCATCACCACCGGTCAGAATCTTTAATGAGTATGGTAACAACAATAATACCTCTGCGACCAAAATCCATGCACATGGTCCTTAAGACGAACCGGTTAGTCGAGGCCAAGCCACAAATGAGCTCGACGATTCCTTACCCCAACTGTATCCGAACGCTAGGTAGAGTCAGCCGTGTAACATTGACAGCGATGACGAAGGCTCTTACCAACAGCGAAAATCCAGACCAAAACGCAGGCACCCCAGCCAGCAGCTACACACGACCCATCAAGCTCTCGAATTTGTAAATGAACCAGAAATTTACGAACCAGAATGACTGTGAGGAGCGTGATGGCGTCAGATGAGGAACTGTGACGTGCATGACGATACATACGTTGCCCAAGAATCGTGGTAGAGGCCAGTGAGGATGGCGACAATGATGTGGCATCTGAATTCCCAGTGAGATGCGTCTTAAAGAAGCGAAGCAAGTAGAAACAACGTACGCAGCCATGAGGAAGGCTCCCGAAACCAATACGGGTTTGCGACCAAGTTGGTCAACCCAGATCACAGCAGGAATGGTGGCCAAGAACATACTATCAAAGACGTAAATTAAGCGTTATGAGGGAGAAATGCTAATCGTACGCAATACCGACGACACCGGTCGCCAAAAGGGAGTTTGTGTTGCCACTGAGACCCAAATCTTGGAAGATAGTTGGGGCATAGTACAAGATAGCGTTGACACCAGCTATTGAGTTCGTAAGCAATTACGCAGGGCAAAAGAACACATATTAGACGCACTCCACTGTTGGAAGAACATGGTCCTGATGTTGCGTGAGTCCACAATCCCGCCTTCTGAAAAGTAACTTACAAGGTTCCTACTGCTGCGCGATAGAGAAGGTCTGTTGGAAGGTCAGATGACTGCATAATGTTTAAGCTGTGAAGGATAATTCACTTTTGTTTAGCACCAAGCTCAAGTACTCGTGGAGTCCCAACTTGAAGTTAGAAGCGAAGCTTCCGTCCTGATAATCGGGGTACCTCGCCGCAGACGTTTCTTTTTCGAATAGATACTGAGCGCGAATTTCCCTGAGATGATAAAGCTCAACGATGGATGAAATTTTTCAAGCTACAGGACCACAACTCACAAGAATTCGATTTGAACTAGGTCAGAATCGGGAGGGAGACTACGAGCACGACTGAGAACAGCCAATGCCTCATCATCTCGTCCTTGATTAACAAGCCACCTGAGCATTCATAGATCAGCATAGAGAATATTTTATGCACAGAAGAATACGAACCTTGGAGAGAAAGGCATGAATAGGATACCGACTCCAAGAATGAGAGCAGGGACAAGTTGTAAAGCCAATGGAAGTCGCCAAGCCGCCTCCTTCTGGAAGACCCCAGTACCTCCAATATAGTTGGTGCCTATCGAATATCAGCGATATCTTCAAAAGTAGAGCTAGATAACATTCCTCACCGTAATCGATCCAGAATGAGATCATAATTCCAAAGGTAATTGCCAGTTGTTGGAGTGCGACAAGGCTTCCACGAACCTCAGGAGGCGCAATCTCGGCATTGTATAATGGGACGGCCATACTGAGAGACCCAACACCAAGACCAGTCACAAACCGACCTTGAGAAAAGGTAGCTCTTTTCAGACATGGATGAAAACGAATAAAATACTACCAGACAAACCTCCGTAAATCGATGGTGGAGCTTTTGCAGATGTCTGGACAACGACACCGACGCAGAACACACAGACAGCTAGAGCAAACATTTTGATTAGCCAAGCCCGGAGGTGAAGTTGGTGATGGTTCCACTGACCAGAAACAATGGTATACTTCCTGGAAAGCTTATCGGCCAAATAACCTGAAAAATGTATCAAAAAATGTCACATGTCAGAAATTCAATGCTTTGCTGCACCTGTAATGAGAACACCAGCCCAAGCGCCAAGTTCGAGGATGGCGACAAGCCAGCCCTTTGTATTAGAGTTATCGACGGCGGAGGCCATACGTTGGTCGAAGGAGTACATGCTATTGACTCGAATGAGTAAGGGATGCAAAAGTGTCTGCAAACAATGAACATACGCAAGAACACCTGAGAAAACACCCTGCAGACACCATAAGCACGATGCGAAGAAAATCTAACTTGCTACTTACTTGATTGTAACCTGGACAGACATCAAAGGTCAAGAAGGTTGAAGTAATAGCATCAAGTTCGCCAACGCACCATATAAACTATGGAATCACTGTTAGCACATGTTGTATGAGATGACGAAGAGATGCTCACAGGCCACCGAGTGAAGCGAAGACTGCAATTGCAAAAATCCTACGGTTCTCGACCAAACCAGCCTGGAATACAACAAAAGTAGTAGTCAATCATAAAGTTCTTTGTGAATGCAAAAGACATACCCATCCTGATTTTCCGGCCAACGCCTTGCGGTGGGATGCACTTAGTGTATTGCCTCCTGTAGCAGCACCTCCAGCCATGGTCGATCGTGTACAGAGCACTCAAAGTGGCCGTAACAGATGATCTGACACTTTGGAACCATTTTATACTAGATGGCTTGAAATAAGCCCATCGGCAATCTTCAAGCTGCATCATGTGTGCGGAAATGTTTCTCCACATTCCTCCGCAAAATCGATTTATGGGGTACAAGAAGCCAGCATGCAGTTGCAACTTTGAACGGCCCGGTGGTGACCAGGTGGCTACGGTACTCCAAGTGCCTGTTAGAAGTTGAGAATAGCCTGCGTTCTCAGGGAAGCACGTCCATTTGATCAAATGTAAATGCCCAGGGCAACGGTAAAATGGGAGTCGAGATAATATAGAAGCAGTTGAGAAGTGTTTCCGACGGTTGTCTAGGGTTGTCTAGGCGGTATGTTTTAGGCAAAGTCGAGAGTCAAAAGGAGTCAAAATTGCAAGCCAGATCGTCAGTAAGTGCGGACCGGCAAGGCCGTTTTGCTCCATAAGCTTTTGGGAGCCGTCGTTCTCCGATGTTGCATTCACCATTTTTGCATTTGAAGTGGTGGTAGAGAGGTGGTGAAAATGCAGAGGACATAAGAGGGCCTATACAAAGCAATCAGAAAACTTGTAACAGACTTTGATTCTAGACCGGTGACCGATCCCTAGACAGAGGCAAGCTCGTGCTTGCTTCATTATTACAGGCTGGTCACGAGTCTACTTTGATTCAACGTTTGGCGGTGTGCCTGGCGAAAGCTGAAAATGACGCTCTCGACGTGCTCAAGCGAAAACATCTCCACGAGGTTTCAATCAGTTTCAATCGTACTGTGAGATGGAAAACTATGGAAAATCGTCACAGCCAGTCGCGTCTGAAGCTTTGAAGCTTGGCGGATCAGGATCAATGAAATTATAACGAGAGGGGTAGACTGTTTTGGCAGACATTCATAAGTTATTGGACGTGCTTTGGTGGGCGTTGGTTTTGGGTCCAAGAAGGCAAATTTGCATTCAGAGACATACATATGTACAAGAAAAGGGTGAAGTACTTGAATATAGGTGTTGCCGTCATCATGAAACTCCTCTCGACGTAGAAAAATCGTGATCGGAGCGATTAAGGAGGCTTTTCAGTCTGGACCAGCCCACAAGAATAATACATCTTCGCCACGTCTCATCGACAAGCAAAACGCAAGCATCAGACGAGGTGATGTTGAGGTGGTCGGTAAACGGTAAATTTTCAAAAGGAAACGTGGAAGCCAAGGGGCCCGCAATGGAGAAATCCGAGAAAGTAACAGGTGCAGTCGGGGTCGTGGGAATTGATTCCGGCTGCTCGGCATTTTCGCTTATCTTCATCTTGTCTTGGTCGTCGACGGTCTTGCATTGTTCACTATATCTGATCTATCTACCCTACTATCTTCTATCATGTTAACCCTGAACACGATGACTACGTGCAATATGATTTTCAGTGTATTTATCCATCTTTTCTGCCCTCGATGGCCCGAAAACGAGCCAAGACTGTTGAACACCCCGAAAAAATTGTCACCAACGATGGAAAGGAACATTGGACCGAATATGTTGCAGAGGAAAAGATGCACTACGTTGTATGTGACATTTGCAGATGCCAGAGAGTCAAGTTGACGAAATGTGCTGTTCCAACACGGTTCTTGGATCACCGAGATGCATGCTTGATCAAGCATCGAAAGACCCTTCAATCTACAAGTATGGACGTTGCTGTAAGAGAAAATTCACTTTTACATGACAGAGTTTGAACAGATCTTTTTGATTTCAGATTCCAGCAGCGGTCGACATCAGATCTCAAGGTTCAATTACACCGATGGCACCATCGCACAGTCCAGCTACTCCCTTGTCTTTCTTTCCTCAATCACATTTAATACCTCCACGAACCCCTAGTCTAAGCATACCTAGCGATACAGTAACAATACATACCAAGGGTAAGCGCCATCGTAGCAATACAGTGGTGTCATAGGTAAGAAGAAATAAAGAACAGAGATGTATTGGATGTATTGCACGGAATCGTGAATGCGATAAGCAAAACTGCCGAGCAGCCGGAATCAATTCCCACGACCCCGACTGCACCAGTTACTTTTTCGGATTTCTCCATTGCCGGCCCCTTGGTGGAAGCCTTTTATACCACCACGGCAAATTCCGCTGAGTTTGAAATGCCCAACGCTGGCCGCCTTGGCAAATTGAGTGAAGGCAAGTATATTGGCTGGTTGAAGAATAGACTTCGTTCTCCCTTTAAACGTTACACACTTCATCTTGTTGACGTCTAGCGGATATCCCTGCAAGATGGGTGCATTTATTTCTAAACTGAAGACCTGGGTTTCTGGTACAACTCCAGCATTGCTACGAATGCGACTTGGTCCTGACTCTGGCGATGGTCATAATTACTTGATGGTACGCGCACAACTCCTTCCTGTGTCTTCGGAGTTTCTGAATTATATAAAGTTGCAATTTTTTACTTGGGAGGCCAAATGTGATGATATGAGTTGGTGGCGACATCTGGAAATTGAACTTCCAAGGCTTGCCAAGATGGGCTTCACTCAATTATGGTTACCGCCTCCGAACAAGGCAGCAGAAAAAGTGAATCGACTAAAACATTAGAGGTTCGCGAACCACTAAACGCTCGCTTTGTAGGATGGACGGGGTTATGACGCGTATGACTTGGTACCCTGCGCCGTTTCTGAGTCATAGGGACACTAAAATCATCATTATTAGTGGGACCTAGGAGAGTTCAACCAGAAAGGCGCCATCGAAACGAGGTGGGGCTCCAGGGAAGAGCTTCTCTCTGCCTGTAACGCGGCTAAGGAATGTGGACTTGATATCCTCATTGATGCTGTCTTAAATGTGTGTATCGAGCACAGGGCCTGCCACATCTTCCCTACTTATATTTCTCTCCCTTTGTCTTACAAGCATAAACTCGGTGCTGATAGACTAGAGTGTTTCTCAGCCGTACCAGTCGATGCGCAGAATAGGCTCAGAGATATAGGTTCGGAGAGGGAGATAGAGGTGTGCTGCACGCCGCCTCACCTGTCACAACCTTACTTTAATAATCAATCTATCATTTATAGGGCTGGACTGGATTTGATTTTCCTGGTCGTGGAGAAAAGGTAACGATTGTTTTGTTGTATTGCACGAACTTTACGAGAGAGATTCTGTACGCAGTACAGTAAAGTCAAATGGACCCAAGAGCACTTCACAGGTAAACCTTTAATTGCTGCACAATAACTGCTGAGCGCTCACTATACTTTTGTGCACAGGGGTCGATTGGGATCAGCGCGCAAGAGAAAATAGTATTTTTCGCATAACAGGAGGACGACATAAAGGATGGTCTCACTATGTCGACAGTGAACTTGGAAATTACGACTACTTACTCGGCGTTGATGTGTGTTTCTATGTCACAATGTTCTATTACCTTGGACCAAGTTTTTTACGTACATTTCAGATTGATCACCGACATCCTGCTGTCCAAGATGATTTTATGGATTGGGGCTCGTGGATTTTGGAGGTGAGGAATCACAGATCACTCCGGTCGATTAATATTTTCACCTGATTCTGGCAGACCACTGGTGCCACAGGATTTCGATTGGACGCGATCAAACATATAGATCGACGATTTCTGTTAAAGTTTGTAAGTGTCCTCCTCAGAACGCGTGAATAAACGTCAGTTTACATCTATGGTTGCAGATACGTTCGACTCGTAGAAAGCCGGGCAACTCTAATATGTTTGCAGTGTGTGCGTCTTATACCCCGCTCTTCTTAACGTTATTTACAAAAGACGCTTGCGCAGCCGAATACTGGTCGGGCGAGTACGTTCTTCTTGTTCTCTGACATCTGGCAAAACTATATGGAATCCAAAGTGTAAATTTGATATTACCATACCTTCGAGCGTTCAAGGGTGAAGTAAGGTGTTTAATGCCAGTTCTTGCATATGAATTAACGTGGTTTGCTTTATAGACCTCCTTTTTCGATGTTCCCCTCCATATGAATTTCCATCACGCTAGCAAAAGGGGGTCCGAATTCGACCTTCGCCGCATATTGGATGGTAGCCTTGTAAACGTCAAACCTGACGATGCGGTGACTTTCGTAGATAATCACGAGTAAGTCTCGTGGATTTCAGTTGGGAGCGCCATAAATTGATGAATCTCCTTGCAGTACAGTGAGCGTCCAGCCCAAGTGTTTGCTTCAAACTTAATTATAAACTTATTTCTCACGCAGGTTCCTGGGCAGAGTTTGCAGAGCTGGGTAAGGCGATTGAAACCATTCCTCCGATTTCTATCGACCAAACTATGACGGAACATTCAGGTGGATAGTAACTTTAAACTTCAAGCGTATGCAATTATTCTTTTGCGTGGATATGGCCACCCGTAAGCCTGATCTTTCAACGAGACATTTCATTTAATCAGGTCATTCTTAGATGTGTGTTTTATGGCGATTTGTATCCAAACCACGAGTGCTACAATGAAAGCGTCGGACCTGGCCTAGCTCTGCTGATCGAGGCGCGGAGAAAGTTCGCATACGGGGAGACTCGAGAATATCCCGCCTCCAGTAATTGCATCGGGTTTATAAGAACAGGTGACACCAATCATTCTGGCTGCGCAGTCGTCATGAGCAATAAGGACAGGTAAAACAATTCACTTGGCCTCGTGCCTAGCTAATAGATACATTTTTCTAGTCCCCGATCCGAGAATTTTGTTCATACTCTTCGAATGAATGTCGGGTCTGTGAGTTTTTTTCCCTTTCTTTCTTCTTTCATTGTCCAGCCTTGCTGACGATTGTTGGCAGAAATACTCGGGGAGGGTTTTTCAGAGTTTCATGCAGCATGATGGTCGGGCTCAAGTCGATGAAGATGGATGGGGGAGTTTTACCTGTTTGACAAACCGCGTTGAAGTGTGGGTTCCACTTGTAGAGGTTTAAGGACTTTATACTTTGTTTGGACATTTTAGTACGGATAATTTTCCTAATTACAAACTCTACAACTCCCATACCCAGACATAATAACACACACAATATCGATAAACAATAAAGCTTTAAAGGACTGACAAGGATAGCAATACATGGTTTTGTTTGATAAAAGAATCACAACACCTGTGGCGTTATCGCGAAGTCGGTTGCGTCCCGATCAGAGTATGGTCGTAATTGCATCTCGTGAAACTCGAGTTTCTTTTCAAATTGTGCAGCCTGTGAGGGTCTGCGCTCCTGGATTTCTGATATAACGGCGCCACGGCTCTCCATGGTCATCGTCGCTGCCTCACCACCCATCGCTAATAGGTCGAGTGTTGGCTCTTCACCGTCGAACAAAACCGACGTTTCTTCCAACGTGCGACCTAGAAAGTCGACTAATCAGCCATAGTCACAAATGAAACGAGATAAACAAACCTTTTGTTTCAACAATGAACACAAGAACGAACACGAGTTCGATTATCAACCAGCCGCAGTACACAAGATAGTACCACCATCCTATAGCGGCAATGGCTACGGGATTGATAAATTGGTTGAATGCTATCGTCAACATGACGGTCAAGTTCTGAAGATTACAAGGTTAGTACTAGTTTTGAGGCCAAGGCCAATAACACAACTCACCATGACCGCAAAGCCCCTGGCTCTGATCTTGTATGGAAGAATTTCCAGGGTGTACGATACAAGAATTGGTGTGTATGCAACGTCGTAGGCCAAATAGAACAAGAAAATGAGTGGAATGGTGGCTTTAGCTGCTGCAGTGTTCCCGAAATTGATATAAAGAGCATTTGTCACTGTCCAGGCACTGAAGGCTTGAAATAGGTCAGACGGTGATTTGGACGGTCGAAGATCGGAAACCTACTAATAAGCATTCCTATGATTCAAGTTGGAATGAGCCACACGACGCATTTCAAGTAGTGAATGCACCATACCTGCATTTGACGTTATGAATAGCTTTCGTCGGCCCGCCCAGTCTACCAGAAGAGATGCCATGACAGCTGTGAAGTAGTTCCAGGTCTAGGACAAGTTCATTTGAGATCGACTATGCATTTTTATTCAGGGAGCTCATCTACCTGCAAACCTCCATTGATATAGGCCTGTCGTAAGTACGTCAGTCATGTAAAAATGACGGGACACAGAGCCGAACCAACCTTGGTTTTGGTATCAGTGATGCCAACACCCTCCAATACAAGGTTGATATAATATGAAACTAGACCATTTCCACTGATTGTCGATTGTTGTCAGTGCACAGGTTGTCGTTCAGAAGGCCTCTCCGTACCTCCATTGAGAGAACAAGGCAATAGCCACGATAAGTCTCATGCGCTTTCTGTTGCCTGGAGTCGCTATCAATGACCTATATGAGGTGCTGGAATTGATATCCTCTTCCATGCGAATGGCGTGTCTAATCTGAGCCAGTTCGAAAACGACGAGTGGATCACGTTCATTTCCACCGTTTGCATGATATTTGCAGAGAATTGCTGCAGCTTTCCCCTCCTATACCCGTCAAATAAATGTTAGTTCTATATTTCCATCAAAGGAAATATGTACTTACGAAACCTTTGGAAACCAGGTATCGTGGACTCTCCGGTAAAAACCTAGAAACCGTCAGCTTAGAGTATTCCTGGATCACAGTGGGACTCACCAAATTAAAACGACTTGACACAGGGGAATGAACGCCTGGACAAGGGTTGGGATTCGGAACGACCAGATGCTATTCGCGGCTTCATCGTATGAACCAAGACACACCTATGAAAGACATAAGAGACACCCGATCGACATGGAACCATAGCCATACCCAAGCTGAGATCAAACTGCCCAGATACCAACTTGAGTTGTATATTGAAGTGATTTTGCCTCTCTATGTGTATGCATTAAACCCACGGCGTCTGAGGATCTCCTCACATACAACTGACCTGTGTAGGATATGAGAGTTCAATCAACAACAGTGGTCCAGAATTGAGACAAAGTTGTAGCCCAAAACCAACTAGTAACACAAAGGATGAGCATGATGTAGGCGTTCGCGAAGGCCACATACTGATGATCCTGGAGGCAATAAACACGCCGACACTATGGGCAGAGGCCTGAGTAGCAACGCCAGACAGCATGATGAGGGAACCAATGAACATGGTGGCTCTCCGACCTAAGGTATCCGAAATGTAAGGTGCGACGGGCAAGCTCTGTAAATACATTGCATAAGTGGTGCGTGTGTGCCTAGTAGGTGCGACTTACAAACAAACCACCAATGCTCTGGGCCGCATTAATTACACCTGGTCCATTATGTGAGTTCATACATTGCGTGGAATTAATTAACAAAGTTTATACTGACCTAGTACTTTCCCCTGAGGGTACTTGAAGTACTCTTGCCAAGCTGGTATGATCTGAAGACCTGTGATCTGGGTAAGTTGACACGTTGGTATGCGAGCGCGTGACCGCGAAAGACCAACCATTAACCAGCGACGAGTCGAGACCATTCACAACCGCTGAGGCCAGAGGGAGAATGAGCCATAGATTAAGTATAAGGATTCCTTGAGTTATTTTAATTTTCAATTACAAGATCGAAGCAATTTGTCGCGTAGATATACCTCGATTCTCCCACCACGGTCCAGTGTGAATAAAGTCGACGACTGTCCATTCTGGGGGCGCCATTACGCAAGGATATTATTGGTCTGGAGGCTCAGAGCGAGCTAGTGCGCCAACCTGCACTGAGAGAGATGGTAACGATCGGGGAGGGAGGTTTGCAAAGTTGGATCCACTTGAGGCAACTTGAAATATGTAAGATAAAGCTGCATCGAAAAGTCCCGTGTCCAGATGACTGGAGCCCTGAAAATGACCCCTCATCATAAGAAATTGACTCGGCTGGTTTTCCTTTTGTGGACATTGTACATCAAAGCAGAAATTTTTGAAGGGGTGATTTCGCGAATTATTGTCATCTTGCCCTTGTGGCAAGGTAATAATGGCTAACAGGGTGATCTTTTAGTGTCCTTGTCGATTATGAGTTGAAAATACCACATACCACTCGCCAGGCTGCGAAGAGGCTGTACGTTGAAGCAAAACTCTCGGAGATACTTCGCAGGAGTGTGCGAGAAATACGGAAAAATATTCCCCAGGCGTTCATGCCCGTCTTTCCGTGCGGGGTAGTTGCGGGGATAGCCGGTTACAATTCTCGTCTAACAACTGACAGGGCGCTACCAGGGCAAGTGTTGGTGGCGCCCACTGTGAAGTTATGAGATTATGAGAGAGGCGCCCACGAAAAGCACACACTGAAGGACTTGGATTGTGCGATAAAGGCCATGGGAGCGAAGCATGACTACGCATGAAGACAGAGCAAAAAGTGTCGTTATAATCGTATCCAAATCTAGAGTTGTGTATGCTGTCTAGTTGACTCTTCTCCCAATCTTGTTTTTTAGTATTTACATGCCGACCTCAGTTTGATTGCCAGGGAGCTTGGTGGGATTATGAACCTCGCGTGTATGGAAAGCAAGAGCGGCCAGCTGATTACCGCCAAAATTTTTGTGATCGCCGAAACTGCCATTGATGTTTTGTGACCGAGACCCCAAATACTCATAAAATATATCTCTTCTGTTATTGGGACATAATATGGCATGAGCACTTTTGAGTACTTCGTGTGTCAAATTGGACCGCGTTTAGTTTCAAAAACGGAGCACGGTTTGTTGATGACTCCA
>JABAJV010008934.1:0-12230 GCA_018854895.1 Tricholoma furcatifolium | reverse complement strand
CATGGGTAAAATACTCATGGATCCGAGTGATCCATGGGAACATACTCATGAGGATCCAAGTTTGGATTTTGACCTTGCGAGTACTTGCCACTGTGGATCTGATTAACTCGTGAGTGCACTCGTGAAGACCCTTAGAAGGTTGTTGAACAGCTTTGGGAGTGTTTTTGTGGTGTAATTGCACATGAGTATGAGGCTGTGGTTACATGTAGTGCTCATGGCTGCAAAACACGGTTGGTAAGTCTAATTAGGGGTGCACACCGTCCGTTTACGGTCATGGCTGTAGACTCACGGCAGTTCTACGGTTACGGCTGTGCAATTACGGCCGTAACTCATGAGTTCAAAGCCTCTGACGATACGGTATGGTATTACTACGGCCGTATACCATCGTTTATGGCTACGGCACCACTCCGTGCATGTGTGTGTCCAAGGGCATGATGTATGGGTCGAAAAAGCTTGCACCAGGTTGTGGAACTTGTGTGGAACTAGGGGTAGATGGGGAGGGAAGTGTGGGGAGGTGATGGTGCTGGAGCCTCGCACATCCTGGGAAGTCCTGGGCATCTAAAGCATCAAATAACAGGACATTGGAAAGATGTATTAGACACATGGTTCAAGTTATTCATCAGTTGGAGTTAGTGCAGGGCCCAGCAATGCACCATCATCTCATATCTCATAGTGTGGTCCTTCTTCTGTCTAATTAGCAGTAATATTTGAACTATAGAAGCCATGAGTAAGCTTCCGTGTATTAACACACTGGATCTAGAAAGGATTTCAAGGATCAATATACAATCTTGCGGATAGTAAGTAGCCAGTGAGTCGACGTTCAAGTTGATGATCACTGATTGAAATCCGGCAATTTCTGGTGCTTGATCGCTGTTGATGATGGCGCCAAGGATGTGTTGACAACATTCTCGTTCAAAAGTAACAATGTAAATCAATCTCTGGATGATAATATTTTGTGATTGTGTCCACTAAACACTCTATGTGATTACTGCAATGTATGGCCGTGGGTGCTGTATACAGCCGTATTTTCATGGCTCATACGGCACTAAGCCGTCCATAACTGTACCGTGTGGGTTGCCCTCAAATGGCCGACGGTACGGTTACAGTAGCCGTATATGGTTACTGTAAGCCGTCAATACGGTCACAGTGTGCAGCTCTAAGTCTAATATTACAGATGCAATTGAAAATATGGATAATTTACACTCAAGTATCATCTGACATGTGTTGATTTAGATTATATACCACACAACTGGGTATGTGAAGCATGCTCCGCATAATCTGCAAAGAAGAGATGCGTTTCAAGCCATGACGTTGGTTGGCCAGCGCCAGAAATTGCCTTATTTGGATATGTGCCTGATTACATAGTTAGTTAGTCTGTAGGTCAAGCTCGAGTTTGACTTTTCAACCCTACATCACAAATCCGAAACTTGGTACACTCTTGGCTCCAGCAGCAGCCTAGAAGAAAATAAAAATAAAGAGTGAGGTGCGTCGCTGCCAGTACCAGGGTCGGTTCCAGCAGGAATACACTTGTGAAGTCGAGCCTACGGTACCAGGGTCAATTTCAGTAGGATTACGGCCTGAACAAAGAGACAATAGCACTCCACTGGTGCCAAGGTCAGCTCCAGTATGGGTGCAGGCGAAGAACCGACACATATATATGGCGTAAAAGTGAATTCCAGTGGGTAATCGGATGGAGCGTGGTGTAGAAGCATGATGTAGAATACGGCAGTAACAGCTGTGCATTCCAAGACCCTCCTATAAGAAAAATATTAATGGGATCAAATGCAAAACGTCACCTCACGTCATAGGCAATCAGTACAAACAATTAAATCTATAGATTGAAGCCTGAATAACATATGAAATAACCATAAAAAAGAAAAAAAAAAAAAGACTTAGAAGAGGAAGAAGAATCATAAAAAGCGAAGGCATAAAAAAAAACCAAACATACTCTGCCAAAAAATGGAAAAAAACAACCGTCACAACAAAAGGAAATACCACTAAACAAACGGGAGACATATGGATAATATACAAGTAATAATCAGCTAAAGTCCCATTTCATGCACCCGAAGACTTTTGGTCTTCTTTTGCTTCGAGCTCTCTGGTAATATGTCTCTGATGCTAACCTCATCTCGTGCCCTCTTCTTCATTTCTTCAAGCTTTTTTTTTTTTTTTTTTTTTTTTTTTTGTGGTTCTGTGTCGTCAGGGCCGGCCAGTTCCCCCAGCTGCCCCAACGTAGAAGTAGGATGTAGATTTTATGTACCAGTAAACATCGTGGTCCCCTAATGTATCCACACGCAGGAAATGCTTTTACGCACGACTTAAGTCTGTGTGGGGCTCAGGTGAGTACTTCACCCAATACCCACTAAAACCTCGTTTAGATTTTTCCATGCTCGGTGGACTGCGACGTTGTTAGGTATGATGTTCAGCCATGTACTGGCTACCAGATCTGTGTCAAGTTGTCTTTTTCCGGGGGCAGACGCGATAGTGGCTAGGCAGTCTAATCGTATTCGCTTGAATACGGCCACATTCCATCGTGATATTATTTCCGCTGTGGTAGGCTTTCTTTCGGGGTCGGACTCCCTGGTAATTCTCCATTCACATCTAATCTTCCAGATTACCCGCGCTGATTCTGTCACTATGATGGTATGTATTCTGTTCCCTTCCGCTGTCATCTTGCCTCTTTCAAACTCCGGTATTATCACGGGGGCACCTAGTATGTCCCCTAGGGTCGGTTTGCTCCACTTCAGGCCCCGGATTTCAAAGAGTTTTCCAACCATCTCCCATATGGGTCCTTGACCGGACGTGCTGCATTCGGTTAGGATGTGGCTCATGGTTTCGGTCTCGCCACAGGACGGACACTCTGCTCTTCTTTCGTAATCAGGTATTCTCTCCCAGTAGTGTCCTATTTTATACGTATTTTGAATTGTTCTCCACAGGAAAGCTTTTGTTTCTTTCGTGATGGCTGGGTTTCTTAGCGACATCCATATTCTCTTGTCGCACGGTGTATTGTCTCCGTTTTGATTTTTGACGGCCTCCCTAATCATCTCTAGGGTCGTTAGTGCTGATGTTCGTCTTGGGGGGGGGGGTTCTGTTCAGGATCGTTCTGTAAATTAGCTTCTGTGTGGCCTTCGAGAGCTTCAGTCCACTTTGGGTGAGTTTCCACTTGTTCTTGACTTCTACCTCGTCAGGCTCTTCCTTATTTGCTCCGGTCTTCGCTAGCTCATCTGCACCGTCGTTTCCTTCGTCGTTCGAGTGTCCTTTCACCTTGCAAATTATAGTCAGTCCTGTCCTTGTTCTCATGCGGTCTATGGTGGTTTTGATTATGTTTTTATTGGCCGTGTCCAGCCATCCTTCGTCTTCGTGTTTCTCCAGGAGGTGGGTGAGTTCATCCATTGTCAGTTTGGAATCGGTGATTAGTCGTAGGGTGGCCTCCGGTCTTGTGTCTTTGACTGCTTCCAAGATTGCCACTGCCTCTCCAGAGTTATTCGAGTGCTCAACGTGTGGTGGGAGTTTGATAGCTCTGTTCCGTGGGTCTTCCGTTCCATACCAGATCCCTGCTCCTGCTGATGCGTCTACCGAGCCATTTCTCATGCATGACCCATCCGTGTATGCTTCGATTTCTTGTGGTGGTTCTCCTTCTTCTGGCCAGGTTGGCATTTGTTCCGGCGGGTTGTCGTATTTGTCGGCTCTTGCGAAGGCTCTGAAGCCTTCTCCCAGAGACTTTCGGGTCACGATGTCCGGGTTGAAAATTTCTTCGTCCTTTCCTTCTTCCAGGCGTAGTCTGTGTGCATCCGTTATTTCCCTATTGGGATCCTGGGTGTCTGGATTCCAGCGGCTCGGCAGTGCTCTTAGTAGTGTTCTAGCGCTCTCTCCGCATTTATGGGGGTTCGTGCAGCCTCGCTGCCGGGCCGTTTTGCACACTTGGCATTTGCAGTTTCTGCGCGGGTTGTGGTCCTCCCTGTTTCGGGGATCCGTGTCTTCTCCCCAGCGTTTCAGGTCCCCGACCGTTAGGATCCTGTGTGTTGTTTTCTGGCACTTGTGCCAACCTGTGTTCATCGTGTGTTGTACTTCCTTTGGGAGTCCTATGTGGTACCAGATTGGCATTTCCAGTTTTAGGCTATGTTCTAATGCGATGGGCGCGAAGCATACGCCGTGTTTTCTCGACGTTTTAATCATGTTGCGAAGGGACCTCGGTAGGCCTCCGTTCTGTGTGTGTGCGTCTACCTCTATATTTTGTAGGAATGGGTTCAGGAGTATCCCGGGGTCCCGTCTTTTCCATCTCGTCGTGACGTGCTGCTGCAGGATCATGTCCGCTACGTCTGCCCATCGTGGTCTGCTCTGGGATAGGTCGAGGTATCTCTTCGTCTTCATTATTTCTATTGCATCGTTCCTGGCTTTTATGTTTAGCAGTTTCTTACCGCCTCTTTCGAAGGGTTGGTACAGTGTTTCTAGGCTTATAGCTGATCTTACGTTGTCGCCCCACATGAAGTTCTTCATCGTTCTTTCTATCCTGTCTTCTAGGTCCTTCGGCATGCCTTGGACGCTCGCTCGGTATTGTGTCCTTCCTCCAACTACCATACCCAGGACAAGTCTTTTGCCCTCTATCGTAAGGTGCGCTTTCTTCCATTTTTGTAGGTCTTTGTCTACTCCTTCCATAGTTGGGGTCCACACGCTGGGTGAGTCTATACCATTCCCAATGAATGCTCCCAGTAGTCTCGTGGGTTCGCCTTCGCCCACTATCTTCATGTCTCCCGGTATTTCGTCGCTTTGGGGGGATAATCTCCTGGTGCGTATGAGCTCCTGTCTATACTCCTCTGTACCGATCGGGATGATGTTTGTCTTCGTGGTATTGAATTTTGCCCCTGAGGCCGAGCACCAGGTGTTTAGAATGTTCTGAAGGTCTTGCATACTATCGTTTTCTGACAGATAAACTGTTGTGTCGTCCGCAAATAGCATTGCTATCAGTTTTTCCTTTCCTTCTTTTATTTTCAGTCCTTGTAGATCTGATCTTCTTAGCATTTGCGCTAGGGATTCGATCGCGGTGTTGAAGAGGAGGCACAACAGGGGATCTCCTTGACGTACCCCCCTTGTTACTTTGAAAGGTTCGCTAAGTTCTCCGTTTACCATTACTCTCGTTTCGGCGTCTTTGTACAATTCATTTACACTTTTAATCAGATGTTTTGGTAGGTTCATTTTGCGCATTGAGTCCAGCAGGAATGGGTGTAATATTCGGTCGTAGGCCTTCTCCTGGTCAAGGCAAATTATGACTCCATTCTTTCCGTTTTCTTCGCTCCAGTGAACTATCATGGTTGCTAGTTCGGTTTGGTCCTCTATTCTCCTGCCCGTCATGAATCCCGCTTGGTCGGGGTGAATTAGGTCTGGGGCTACCTTTGTCAGCCTGTGGGTCAGTGTTTTGGTGAATATCTTATAATCGGTGTTCAATACCGTGATGGGTCTGTAGTTCCCTATATCCGTTCTGTTGCCTTTCTTATAGATTGGGCACATCCAGCCGTCGCTGAATCCTGTCCCTTGTGTCGTCCCGTGTTCAGTGATGTCATTAAAGACCTGGGCAAGGCATCTTGCTACATCGAAGGTTTTAGCGTCCGGGTTTTGTTTTATCTCGTGTTCGTGCTGCGTGTTGAAAGCTTTCCACAGTTCTTGTATTATGCCGTCTAGGCCTGCGGCCTTACCATTTGGGAGCGACACTATTGCTTTTGCTACCTCTGCTGGGGTGAGATCCCCTTCTATGTCGCTTTTTTGTTGGTTGGTCAGGGCTCGTTCTAGGTTTTGGAGCACCTCTTCCCTCACTTGCTTTTGTCTATCGTTCTCTGCTGGGTTATCTCGGGATTGTAGGTTTTTGTGGTGTTCCATAGCTATGTTGCTCATGTTTCTGGAGTTCCTTTCCAGGCCGTCTCCGTTGGGATTCTTCAGGGCTGCGATCAGGTCTCTGGGCTTCTTGTCTTCATGGGCTTTTATCCACGGTCTCGTGAGGGATTCACCATTGAGGAAGAAGTTCACGTCAATAGTGTCTTGCACTCTCTCTGTGCGCTTTTTCTCCAGTGCGTGTATTTGTTCATCTAAGAGAGTCGCTTCTGTCATCTTTACTGCTTCTGGTAGACTGTTGTCGTTCAGGACTCGCTCCTTCCCCTCTTTCAGTTCCTTTTGGCATTTAATCGTTCTGTGGGTGTTTACCTTGGAGAACTGTCTTATCGTACTGATTATTTTGTCTTTGAAGTCCTTGTGGATTATTTGGGGGTTTTGCGTTTGTGTTATATCGTGTGTTATTTGATCTAGGTTCCTTTGGTATGTCATGCCTATGTTTATCAGCTTGCTCATCATGGAGTAAATGGGGTGGCATTGCATATCTCCCTTGTCCCATTTGCGGAGTCCAGGGGTTGAGGATTCTTGCAGTGACAAGCAGGTGGTCAGTGTTTATCGCGGTTCTTCGGTGGTCCCAGCCGTGACTGTAGGGGATTAGGCTTTCTTTGACATATATACGGTCTATTCGGGAATAAATGTTTCGACCCTCTGCTCTGAAGGTGAAGTCCACTTTTTGTGGGTGTTCTTTTCGCCATCCGTCTGCTAGTCTGAAGTGTGTTTTTAGCTCAGCTAGTGCCTCTGTCGGTTCGGTTGGGTCCAGTCTGAGTGGAAGTCTGTCTAAGGAGTCTTCTACAACATTGAAATCGCCGGCCATGCAGGTTGGGCGGCGCCATCCGCGTCTGGACCACTCTTCTTTTATCTTTCCCCAGAAGCTCGCGTTTTCATTTGGGGGATTTGGGGCATATACAGCTAGGCAAATGAAGTCCTCGTCAGGTGTCCAGGGCATGGTCAGTCTTATTGCTCGTCCTGGGATTATTGTGTTGTGTGTTGCCTCTGACCACCTTGTGTTTTCTTTGTTTAGTATTACTGCGGTTCCCATTGCCCTTGTGTTGGTGTCGTCTATAGTATTTATGATGTGCATTCTTTTCGCGTATGTTCTGTTTAATTCATCCCGCCTGGTGTCTGTTAGGTGAGTCTCCTGGAGGATCAAGATATCGAATTTGTCTTCTCTCATCATTTGATTTATTTCGGTCCATTTGTGTCTTGTTGTGGTTGAGCCCCACCTTTCATGTTTAAGCTGGCTATCCTCAGGGCTCCTCTTCTTGCCTTTTTCCTGTTGTTGATTTCTTGGGTCTGTGTTCGGGTTGGGGAGAATGGGTTTTCATCTCTGGTTGTGTCTGGCTGGGTTCTGCGCCCCGCCATGTTATTTCCACCTGCCGTTGCCCTCCAGCCGTCCTCGAGTCTGGGGTCGGTGGCTGGGCCCTTGTCTTCTCTTGCTGAAGGGAAGCCTTGACCGTTTGCTGGTGTATTTGTACCTTGTGTGTTATTTCTTTCGTTGTTGTCAGGAGGTGTTTTGGGCTATATGCCGTGGGTTTCCACAGCATTTGGTAGGGGCGCTACCCCGGTCTAGCCCCCATGAATACGGGACCGGGACTACACATTCTGTAGTCAGGAGTGGCCGTCTTCGGGTTACCTGTCGCTCGTGAGCCCAGTAAATTCACCCTTAGACGTTCGGCCTTATTTCGAGTTGCTATTTAACCGTTTTCAGGAGACCGTGGTGAGGTGTGTTGATCATATATATATTTGGGAAGATTCGTTTGCAGGTATACATGTACTTGTAGTTAGGCTATCTGTATCTATTGGGGTTATATCGACTCCCTCCTCTGTTACCTCTTCCGTTTCCCCTGCCTCGCCCTCCACCTTCACCTCCTCCGCGGTAGGGTGGCTTATTTTGCGAGGTAGTGGGTCCTGCGAGCGCAAAGTCAACTGAGGTGGGGAGTTCTGCGGTGGCTCGTCCGTGCCATCCAGGCACCGAGAGGTACGGGCATTCCGTTGAGACGTGGTCAGCGCCCTTACATCCGACACAGTGGTAGACTTCCTGCTGGGGGAGGGGGGTACCTAGGCCCCACTCGACGTCGTCGTAGGATTTGTTGGCGAAAAAGCTCGTGACGGAGTAGTACCCGTCGCGTTGTAGGGGGGGGGGGGGGCGTTAAAGTATAGGTTCCAACTAGTGAACGACAACGGGTACGCGTACCCGTGAAGGGTACGGGTACGGGTAGTCACGGGTACGGGTACGGGTCGTCCTCCGCTTACCCTTTGTAAAACCCGTGCTAACCCGCGGGTATGAAGGGTATGTCTCTATGAAATTAAGCTACATACTAGTACTACACGTTAGATACTCATCAATGTAATGTAACCTACTTCGCTAACTGTGAAGAGACACATATATTCAAGATGATACATGGAAAAGAATACTAGCAACAGTTAACAATGAATATGAACAGAATTTTGTGCTCAGAATTCCTTCACATCTATCACTGAAATGCCCCCTCGTCAGGAAGGCATTGATCCAACCAACATTCTCAACAACCAAAGGAAGCGCAGACCTGCACCGAGCCTCCGCGATAGTGACAAGACCTCTCTGAAGCTGAGGATACATCCGAAATCTCTGTAGCTGAGGAATTAAAGGCCTACTTAGATGAGCCGTGTGAAAAAGTGATTGATATTGTTTCGTGGTGGACGAAGAAGAAGAGAACCTACCCACGACTCGCTCAGATGGCATTAGATTATCATTCTATTCCTGGTGAGCCATATAATTATTCAAGTCTTTATACTTGCTCATATGCCTTCGAGCCTCCTCCGTTGATGTTGAGCGCGCCTTTTCACAGGGCCGTATTCTTCTTTCGCACATTCGCAACCGTCTCTCAGCTGAGTCAACACGATCATTGTTATGTCTTGGCGCGTGGTTCAAATCAGGTCTAATTGAAGGAGGTGATGTTATAGAGGCTTCGAAGCTTCCAGAGGTTGATTGTAAAGTAGTTGATATTATTATTCAGTAGGGCTCTCTGTTTTACGGTACTAATAGTCCAGACAAACTTCTACAGTCTCAAGCGACGGGTTACCCATGGGTTACCCGTACCCTTTGAACCCCTACCCGTGGGAAACCGTAACCCGTACCCGCAACAAAGGGTATGGGTTTTGACGGGTACGGGTACGGGTGTGCACCCTGTGACCCGTGGGTTACCCGTGCCTTTCACTAGTTCCAACGTTGTTCCTTGGGGTGTGGTGCGTTCGCGTTCGAGCCCCGGGGCTTGGGGAGGTTCGCCATATGTCCTTGGGTTCCTATAGCGTTTATGAATGTATTGAGGGATGCGCTGCTCATGCACCACGTTCTTATGAGGCTCGCGAACGTCTGGTCCTCCTTAAGCTCGTTTTGTACAACTCGACGTACTATAGCGTCAATGTTCGCTCCCGTTATAGGAGATGACTCGTCGTCCAGGGCCTCGAAATTGAACCCTCGAATTGTGCAGATGTAAGTCGGGTTGCTGGGGTTAAATGGGATGAAGAAAGCCTGGGTCTGGGGTGTAGATGCTGCTCGTTCTTCGAGTAGGAGGTTGCAGGCTTTCTTGGACAAACCGCTGACGAGGAAGTGGTGGGGGGGGAGGAGTTTGTCTCGGCTTCCGCCTTTCGTGTTTTCGTCTCGTGTTGGTGCGATGAGTTGGGTTTCTCGTTCGTTCTCTGATATATGATCCTCTGCAGCGCTAGTTGGGCTTTCCCTTGTGTCCCTTTGTCGTATTCACTCTGCCAGAGGTGGGCCCAGAATTTAGGGTGTGGCTTCGCGTCGCAGGCGTCTTTTGTCTTCTTTGCCAGAAGGAAGGTGGGGTCTGATCCGAGCTGGACGTGAGGAAATCCGTTCGGGGGGGTGGGGGCGAATGGGACGCTGTCAGGGGCTGTGTCTTCGTCTCCCGGGGTATTGGTGGGAGTGGGTGGGTTGCGGTTTGGGTGGGGGGAGTCAGGATCGTTGTCCTGTTCGAAGTTGTCAACAGCCATGTCGTCGCGTTGTGGGGCCGCCTCTCCGGGTTGGGTGGACTGCGTTTGGTTCACCGCTTGGGCCATTTGGCCGTCCTGGCTAGGTATGTTCTTCTTGAATCGCAGTCCAATAGGGAGGTTCGATGGGAGGGGGGAGGGGGTGCTTTCTATAGGCGTGGTTTCGGTCACAGGGTTTGGGATGCGGGTGTGCTGTGTTGCGGGTGGGTGTGTTGTTTCTGTTCTCCTGTGCGTGTCGTCCTGTTGGATTGTTTGGGCTGGGGGTTGGTCGTCAGCATGGGTGAGGGCTGTTTGAGTGGGGTTGAGGGGTTGGGGGGTTGGGGCAGCGTTTGCGTCACGGGTATATGGCGGGGCTGAGGGGCGGTGTTCGGAGCCTGCGGGGGTTTGGATGGATCTATTCGCAGGCGTTTCCAGTATGGTGAGGGGTTGGTTTCTGAGCAGTTTGGGGAGCTGCGCCTGTTTTGTGGATGGAGACTGGGAGGGGGAGTGGGTAGGGGATATTTCATATTCCATGAGGGGGGCTTCGTTGGTGGCGTGTTCATCAACCTCATCAGGCGCGTCGATATTGTCTCCTGTGAGGTTGAGTTTTGTAATCTTCATTGGTCGTCTCGTCTCACCTCTCGATCGGGTGGGGCTAGCCTCTGGGAGCCTTTTCCCTAGTTCCGCTTTTTCCGGTACGACTAGGTTTGGTAAAGTACTTGGGAGTTCGGCCGTTTTGTTAGGAGGGGTGACAGTTGCAGTTGGAGGTTCCATCTGACTATGATCAGGAGGGGGGTCTGGGGAGGGAGTGGGGGCTCGGGAGGTGTTCTGTGTATTGGGGGTAGAGGATTGCTTCTTGCTTCAGATCGCAGGCATGTGTTGGGTGTGTGGGGAGTAGTGTAGTATGTGGTCGACTATTTGTTATGGTTTCAAACGTGTTCGGTGGCTGTGGCCTGTTTTGCCATGTGTTCCGGTCTGGTTCCGGTTGTTTGTGTTAGTCGTGGTCTTCATCGCGGTTGTCTGTGTTGCCAAAAAAGTCATATCTCGCATCATAGGTGCTACTGTTACAGGGAGTATCATTTACGTATGTTTATGTTTTTATGTGTCGGTGATGTTCCTCGCGCTCATCTGACTCTTCGCATCTACTCCGTGCTGCCAAACGCCCTGGTCATGAGTTCCTCGATGAAGAGCCTCACGATTTCCTTCGTGATTCCGGGTCTCATCGTGATATCATTCTCTTTCGTCAGCTGGTCCTCCCTGTCAACCTTATCACGTGGGACGTGGACTACAAGGTAGCCTTTGGTGTGCCGTTTGTATGCTATGAAGGAGGTCCAGGCTGGGCCGTAGGGGCACCATTCGTCGTGTGGGATAAGGGCTCCGAGGCGTATGCTGATGGAGTTGTTGGTATCTGGATAGTGTCCGCTCGTGGTGGGGTCAATGATGGTGAGTGAGTCGCCTACTCTAGCTTCCTTCCTCCCCCATCCCCAGATATCGTATGCAGCCCACTCCTGGAGTCCGTAGAGTTGGTGGATTTTGGCATCACAGCGTATGCCGGGGGAGAAGAGATAGTTAGCCTGGGTCAGCTGTGAGGGCGTGTTAGAGCTGGGGGAGTCTAGGATTTCCCGGATGAGGTCTTGGACTGTTGTTTGCGGGGAGGGCATTATGGGATTTTGTGTGTCGTGGTGTCTCGGAAGGTGTTGTGTTATATCTCTTCTTTCAACCTTCTTCAGGTTCATATTTTTCAGGGTTGGTCGCCTGTGTGCTGTCTCGGGTTTGTTATTGCATAGATCATTTTGTATTTGTCTAGCTTCTAGCCGTGGTTCAGACACGTTTAGGGTCTAGACTTGTGGGAGGGCTTCTTGTTTGCTGTTTTTGGTGTGTCATCAGCGGGGACTGGTCTGCATAGCACATATTAGTGGCACCGATAGGCTTTCTTTATGTATTCATATGAGGTGTTTTCTGTGTGTTTTGTGGTCCATCTTACACGTGTAGGGGGCTTGTCATTCAGCTAGGCGTGCCGGGGGCTGCGTGATTGTTTATGTTCGTGCTGCGTTGTGACGTGGTGTGTGCCTGGATTGTTCATCCATTTTTTGGGGAGGTTTGGCTGGCATCGCTGCCTTTGCTTTCCCTCTTACATGGCTCAGAGCTCTGTTTATAATCTTTCTGGGGGGGTAAGGCTTGAGCATCGGTGTCAATGATGGCTCGTGTCAGGAGTTCCAGTCTGAAGTTGGATCTGGCCGGTCCCGGGGTCAGCGGGATCGGTTCTGGAACCACCATGGTGGTGGTTTCGGTTCAAGCGCCCCCCTCCATTTCTTCAAGCTCTTCAGTGACAGGAGCGATGCCCTGGGGTGGTGGAGATGTTGGTGCAGGAGAACTTGAGGGTG
>JABAJV010008933.1:0-12285 GCA_018854895.1 Tricholoma furcatifolium | reverse complement strand
CACTTGGACGCCAAGACGAGATCACCCGCCTTTTACAGACTTCATTCCTTCAGAACTTTCCTACTCAGTTGAAAAACACCTAAGAACGTCTCGGAGACACTCTTGCTGTTCCTTTGCACCAGCGCTAAGGAAACTTTCCTTTGATCTTTCATGCCTGTAATATTTCAACTAAATGCTGTTGATCTCAGATCTTCCCAGATATAAGGACTCTCTACCGGCATGCCACCAAAGTAACATATTTACATGAACGGGTTGCTTCCCCGACGATCGATACTGCGGGGTGGAGTGCCAGGATATTGTCCAAATGGCGAGACCTGTGGCGCAAGTGGGGATCCATGCGGCGTGGAGGGATATCTTTTGTGTGCAGGAGATACCTTCTGTTATCGTAAGTAGTGGATCTTCAATACCATGAAACACTATTGACATCCATAAAGCTACCGGTGGCCTAGGACAGCTCAGTAAATGCAGAGTGCTTCACGACAAATTCACCGCAAAGCCTAGTCTTCACGAATGGCCAGACGACAACGCATTCGACAACGCATACAACTTCAACCACTAAAACTGTGATCCTTACGAACATCATACCAACTAACACAGTGACAGTTATTACCGCCACAGGTAACTCGGGGAGCGGTTCTGGTGGCAGTGCTAGTGGGGATTCAGAAACGCTTCCTCCAATCATCACTGTCACCACAACGTCTAGCAGCGCTCTCACAACAGCTACACCTTTGTGAGCACATTTTAAATCTTTTGGTCTTCCGATGATCACTGATTCCAATATCTCTCTAAGAGTCACTCAAGTGACCTAGCTCACCTGCTAATTCTACACAGTGGGTACCCTTCATTTAGAACGACTAGAGTCCTATTCAATTCATCATCTTTAGGGCCGTTAGCGGCAGTATCGCAGCTCCAGCGAGCTCGCCATCCAATAATAGGGGACAGATTGTTTCCACAGATATCGGATTAATCGCGGTTAGCTTCATGGTCACTGTCCTCTTTTCCTGATAATGGTTTTCATATGATATGATCTTGGAAGAAGGGGGTTTCTAGGACAAGTAAAGGAAAACATTTGGTTATCTTCTTTCGGGATGCTTGCCTAGTCATGATCATGGAATGTAGGAAG
The DNA here is from genome assembly GCA_018854895.1 of Tricholoma furcatifolium. Taxonomy (NCBI): domain Eukaryota; kingdom Fungi; phylum Basidiomycota; class Agaricomycetes; order Agaricales; family Tricholomataceae; genus Tricholoma; species Tricholoma furcatifolium. The sequence continues at coordinate 11,162 of JABAJV010008933.1, read as the reverse complement.
CCCTAAATCATCGTACGTAGTATTACTATTTTCTACATATGTCTAATTCGATCGATGTCGATGATGTCGATGCTCTCCTCAAGGTTGCCTCGAGGATACAAGTAATTCATGAACGAATGCTAGAACAACGACAGTTCCTCAGGTCCTTCCAGTCTTGGCGTTTGACCTCATGAGAACCTCTCCGTGTGGCAATGCAGGCTTGATGGCGTTCCTGGTTTATTCATCAATTTCTGAACGCAACGAAATTGAACGAATCCTTTGCGGCGATTCACCACTCAACCACCTCCACACACGTGCTTCAACCTTGGCCACTTATTTACGACGGCTGTGGCTCTTTTCAAGGTTTCTATAAGGTTACTTGATTCGGCACTCCTGGACTCTCCTTCAGTATCTGACATGTTCCAACTTTGTCGTGAAGGATGTCTACTGGACAAGCTTAGGGCTGATAATCATAAATCTCCGTGGAGCGCGCATGATACTACGTAAGTACTTGCAGTGTTGCAACGCGGCGGCTCCGAATTCCTGGGGACTGGTGATACGTCAAACGCAGAGAGTTTCAGTTACTATTTCTTGGCTTTCTGTCCAGGGGCTATTCTATAGGTGCGTACCTGAAAGATTCATATCAAGTATCGTTCAAAGTCATTGCTATTGGTACAAAATGACTGTCATTCTTGTTTTTTTCCCATTACCCCCCAAGTGCACCAGCTAGTCACCGATGTTCAAGTCGATCCTCATTACCTCTCTTCTTCTTTCCTATCAGTGTGCCTCTGCGATGGAACTAAGCCGGCCGTTGGTGGCTCGTGGCCACAACGTTGCACGGGGTGGAACCATTCCTGCTTTGCTACGATCCTCGCAAAAGCGTGACTCTGGGCTTAAACGCCAAACCAGTTGTGGCCTGGACAGTTACGCATGCTCCGACGGTGCGTGAACCTTCCACTTCTCCTGATCATTGAATTTATTCTTGTTCTGAAATAATAAGGTACTGGCTGCTGCCCAATCGGTACAGATTGCGGTGAATGGGATGGCATTTTGGGATGCTGCCCCGTCCTTGAGACATGTGGTGGGAGCGATTCCGATCCCTCTTGCAGCATTTCGGGATATCTAGAGTGTGCAGATGATGACTTCTGCTGTCGTAAGTAGATATACATTAACTTCTTTGAATGAAATCTAACGATACTGTAAAATAGCTGCTGGTGGCCTCTGTGACAGAGACTCAAATGATAATCCTATTTGCTACAATGCGGATGGCTCGTCAGCTGCTGTTGGGACAATCATTGGCAGTGGCGGCAGTGCCTCTACTAGCACAACGGTAGTAGTGGCCCATGCGTCGACCGCGGCACAGACGACAGCGACTGCGGTATTCCTGACTACTTCTGCGCTCACAAGCCCAGCAACGGAGTTTTCAACATACATCGCAACTTTAACTTATCCAAGCACCACCCTTACTGGACCACGAGCAGGTGGTGATGATACTCCGACGAGCACTGCGTAAGCCATCGCTTTCAATACCGCCATTTCCAGTTGCTGAAAAATATTTGCAAACTACGCTTAGTTCTACAGGGTTATCTGGCTTGAAACCCAATGGTTCTACAAAAATTGTCGGCTTGACAGCAATCCTTGGGTTTTCTGTTTCCTTTGTCGCGATCTTGCTTGTTTGAGGGGATTTCGGAGATTTCATTGTTACAAAAGACTTTGCTTGATGAACCACATGCCTTACGACCCATTAAAATATTATCACATAACTGTCTCGAAATGCTTTACAACAATATGTTGTTTCCCGCATTCTGGATGTGATGTATTGCTCTATCTTATCTACCATAGTTGATTGGGATAATGATAAGATGCGTGAAGTGACAGTGGCCTGATCTAGGTTCGGCCGCCTTCACATCATACGTATGGATCAGGGATTTCACGGCTCGTCGGCCCGGAGACAGGCTTGCTCCGAACTATGTAGTAGCTCCGAACCTTGGCCTGATCAATGAATTTCTGAGTGACACGGAGTACTCATGCATCATGAGTCATTGAATAATCCTTAACCAACATCCACGACGCCCACGACGCCAAGGACCCTTCGGAACACCAAGGTCTTCACGAAACGACAATGGCCTCCGACTCTTCGGCATCGACCACACCGATGGTTCCTACTCAGGATTCCACTGGCACAAGCGTTGTTACTAGTGGGGAGCTATCTGTTGAAAAGTTGAGCACTGTGACAAGCCAGGTACGGCAAGACACGATCCTATTTGGAACTCGCACTTACAATTAACAGGACATGGCATACGAGGAGAGAAAGGCTGCTGACCAGAAAATCAAGGAGGAGAATTTCCACAAGTCCCTCGCAGCAGGAGAGCAAGAAGCCGCGTTCCAATGCGACAGATGCAAACAAGTGCGTATTGCAATCGATTTTGGTCTGTTTCAGAAAAACTTTCTTACCTTTGTGCAGCGAAAATGCCATTACCGCCAAGCTCAGATGCCCAGTGCTGACGATACGATGACCGTAGGTCTTGATTAACTTTTGGCCCTCCTTCGACGCTTACTGTCTCGTCCCGTTTTAGACCTTTGTCTTTGTGACGTACGTATAAGTTGAACCCTCCATAGTTTTAGTCTAACACTTCAATTCCATCAGGTGTGATAACTGTGGGAACAAGTATGCTTTTTGTCTATTTTTGCGATCCCGTCGCTAACGAGCTGCTTTTGTCCAGATGGAAGTTCTCCGAGCGTTGAGCTGGTCACTTTGCTGTCTTATTTCCTCATTGTTAGCACCCCTTCACAGACATTTTGATTTCGATGGGTCTATGCATGCACTGTCAATTTGCGTTGTCAACGCAGTTGGGATTCGTCTCCATTTCCATTTCCATTTCCATTTGCAAACTCATTTTACTTTCCGCACTAATACTAAGGCTTCGTTCGTTGGTGGAGAGTACAACGTGAATATGCTGTATTGCGAGTTGCAATTGTCAGAGAATTTTGATGCTGCCCACTTCTCTTTCAAGCCTCTCGTGGCCCTAAATACCTTCACTAGCCATTCACAGCATCAAGAACAATAATATGTTGTTTCCTGCATTCTGAATGTGATGTATTGCTCTATCTTATCTACTATGGTTGATTGTGATAACGATAAGATGCGTGAAGTTGACAGTGGCCTGATCAGCTCATGATTTGATGAATGAATTTCTGAGTGACACGGAGTACTCATAATAATCCTTGACCAACATCCACGGCGCCAACGACCCTTCGAAACACCGAGGTCTTCACGAAACGACAATGGCCTCCGACTCTTCGGCATCGACCACACCGATGGTTCTTACCCCGGATTCCACTGGCACAGGGAGCAGCTCCCCAGACTCTTCGGCAGCGAGGAAATCGCGTCGACAAACGGCGATATACCCCACTGTCAATTCGTCGAACAAGACTTTAAAGCCTTTCAGTAGAAGTGCTGCGAAGCGTGAGAGTGTTATGGCGCTAGGTAGCATTGAACACCTCCAGCACTACTTTACAAAGACGGGAATCGCAGCCAAGAGAAAGTGAGTAATTTTCTATGTGTTCTGTCCCCTTTGTGACGTGTAACGGCTGCCCATCCTGCTGCGTCTTCGACAATGGACTGGGAGACGAAATATGTGTCGTACATCATCCGTGTCCAAGCCTGAGATGGGCGATGGTCTTTGGCCATTCTGCCCCTTTCTAAACATGCGTAGACTATGGCCATGTACTCATATCTCCTCTACAGCCCTTTAAACAAACAACATCATGGCCTTGTTCCAGCTATCGGAGGTCTAACGCATGTCCGTACCAGCCCATCAATTGGTTCCAAGTTCGAGCTCCCGCCATCCCCCATACCCCCATCTCCACAACCAGAATTCGTACCGCAAATTAAGACCTACGACGTTGATCCCGTCTCCCTCTTACCGGGGGTCATAGACGACCTTGCTGCGGTTTCCCAAGCCTGGCACATAGACACTGGGCACAGTGGCAACGCTGGGCCATTCGACGTGCTAGCTGTTCTCAAAACAACGACACGGACGATCCGATCGATACGGAACTACCTGTTGTCTCTCGGTGACGAGTCTGCCGGCACTCTACGTGCACATTTTCGACCAAACCTTCTGACAGCTGCCAAGGTGCAAACAGCCTCGTCGTCATCATCATCAGCATCCACACCCGACCCCCTGAGCTTGATTCGGAGGTCCGCACTAGATGTTTTGACGGTTCTCCGCGAGTTAGAAGAAAGATGGAGGCTGCCGCTGAGCGACGAAGCCTACGACGCACAGAGCGATGGAGGTGGTTCCCGAGGGGCTGCATCGCGAGTTGCGAGCCCCAATAACATTGCCGGAGATCTCCCTCCTGACGAGGAACATGAAGATGCAGACATGCACATTGAGGCAGATACATCGATCACATTCTCCGTCGTGCAGGTGAAGGGGAAGTTACAGACTGTGCCGGTATGGGAGGTTGAGGATGAAGAGTTCGAGCAGCCAGATGATGAGAAGGAGAAGCCGGAGCCATGGGATGAAAGGCTAGTCGTGGGTAGTGGGTGGTTATACAGACAGGACGTGAAATTGGAGGAGCTCCAGAAGGAAAGGAAAGTGATTGCGGCGTATCTGGATGTGGTCGACGAAGTCTTGTTCGAATGGAAGGGGGACGGCGCAACTAAGGAAAGAGGATGGGAGAGGGAAAAGCGGAGAATTACGGAGAAGGGTGATCGATATAGCTCGAAAGCCAAAAGAAGAGCAAGTGCGACGGATAGCAGAGAGATCTCTGCAGCAGGGATGTTGATGGGCGATGGTGGGAAGAGGCGCGTATCAACTGGCATGATACCTGCGTTCAGTGAGATGTCGCTCACCGAAGAACCGGAAGGTATACCAGAGGACGAAGAAGAAGTTAGTGTTGATGACGAGGAGCTTCCAACATGGGCCCAACGTAGCGCTTTCGTTAATGATGACCTAGGTAAGTCGTCTTAATCCATAGTCTGACGACGTAGCTAAGGCTCCCTGCGTCAGGTCGCGCACATGCCATGATCTCTGCTTTTCTTCCGTCAAATCTTCTACAAGCTTTTCCTCCGACAGCAGCGGGGAATGATTTTCTGGAAAGCCTGTCGTCCGGCCAGCTCCTTTGCGTTGCATACAACGCATGTGTGCGGAAATCGAAACATCCATGGGGTTACGTGAACAGGGATGGTATTCATGATATTATTTCCCTTGAAAAGGCGGCAAATCAGGAAGGTAGTACAACCGAAGGGGGTAGAAAAAGCTGGACGTTCAGGAGGACAGACAACCTTAGGCTATGGGTCGGGTATGTCATATCTCTTTCTGAGTTGTTCGCTGAAATTTACGCTTTCTCTGTAGTGCCTTGAAACTGAGGTACATGCTTCCCATTCAAATGCCATCCAATGTCGCCCTAGGTCCTCTTGGAACTACAAGCTCGATTGCAACGTCACCGAGTTCGCCTATCCGTGCAATGCGCCGAACTTCCGAACCGCCAATTATCTTTGATGCGAAAGTCGTCGCAAAGAAAGAGGACGGCTGGGAGGATATGTTGAAAATGGTTCTTCTAAAATGGCTAACGAAGGCTGTAGAAGAGAAGCGGAACGCACACTGAGTTTTTTCTTATTTTTCACTAATTTGCACCACTATCTTATCATAGCTTTCATTTTGCTTTCAACTTTGGAACCGGGATAGGGATTTTTATTCCCATACCAAACGAGGATATACATACTATAATAGTAGTAATCGGAGTAACAATATACGATACCACTGAAGATACGTAGTGCTTTATGTCGACTGCGCAACCGACACTCAGCCTGCTTGCTCAGAATCTGCATACAATATCATGACATGCAAAATGAGTGGGCCACCTGGACGGTATCGTGGATTAACATCACGTACCGTCCACCGAGGATTGCACGGGCCAGGTACCATAGATCAGTGGGTTCCATTTCGATGAAGTTCCGGGTACATATTCTGCCTTGACGACGCCGTGCGAAGGTCGCAGAATCCTCCAGCGCATATGAGGCTCATTCGCAAACGTGGTTAAGGTCCCACAATGCATTCCAAACAAAACGGCATCCAAACTCTCCTCCGGCGTAAAGTCGTCGAGTTCGTCTGCTTCTTTCTCCGCATCCCAATCGTCTTCATCAAAGCCGCCTTCCTCCCAAATATGCAGAGAATAAGTGCTATACACCGGTTTGAAGCTACGGTTATTCCACTCAAAGTGTTGGAGCCTTGGGAATGCTGAAAAACATCGGGCGTATTCCCAGGACGGGATGAGCCATGAAATCGGCTTCCGTAGACATGTTTGCCTAGTACTTTCGCGTCGAATCATTGTAAGGCCTTTTAAAAGAGGAAAATGCCGAGCAATCCAGTTAAAGAGATAGAGACCAGCTTCCAGAGCACCTTCAATAGAAAGCACTTCCAATGGTGGACTGCGAAGGGCTTCTAAAAACGACAGTATTTCTGAGTCGTGCATGTAGGTTTCGACTTCGACCTTGAAATGCGTTAATGCACTGGGCATGTTGCCATGCGATGCTATCCGGAGCCAGAGGGAAAATGTAGGTAGGTGATGTGGAGCAAGGTGGCCGAGATAAAGATATTTCAGTTTCGAAAAGAACACAGCTTTGTGCCAGATTCGCATAGGCGGAGGAAATAGGGACTGGTTGGCGAAAAAAGTGCGAGCTGTGAAATTAACCACGTTTGGGCACATCAACATGATAAACCAAATGCTTTCTTCATCCGTTGCCTCTATTCCGAGATTGAGTAATGACGATGACTGGGTCTGTTCAGTGCCTTTGAACAGAGCGCGACGAGCGATTTTGTCTATTGTGCAAAACAATAATCGCAGATGGTTGAGTTGGGGAAGGCCCGAAATTACAAGGATCAAGGACAATGGCAGCTCGAAGCGGGAAAGTGTAAGTTTCGTAAGGTTGACACTAGGTGCCATAACCTTTTCGAATGCATAGAATAAGGGGGAGATTAAATCCCTGACTTCGAGAGCCGGGGGGCCGTTGTCAGTGATGATCGTTTGGAACATATCAGACCATTCGTTGACAATCATAAGGCTATCCAGTTTCTCTAAGAGGTCTGGGCGACCTTCTAGAAAGCAACAGAAGGCTAGAGTGTCATCTCGAGCAGCCAGGGATGTTTCCTTAATAACCTCATTAGAGTTTAGGCTGGTGTTTTCTAGATCTTCGTAAAACTTCATCGATTTTCGGAAGGCGATCTTTCGGTGCTAGAGCAAGCTTAGTGGGTTCGCAGCAAGATAAACAAGAGGACTGACGCTGACAAGATGTCGTTTCCCAATTTCACAGAGTCGTCGACAAGTAGAGTGGAGCAGACGCGCTTGTCTCATAGAGGCTTGCTTAAAAACAGAGTCAAGGATTTCGGATGGAAGGTCAACCAGGCACAACTCTTGAATCTTCGGTAACTTGTAACGAGAAATCACTTCCAACGTCTCTGCTGAATTTGGTACGTCTGTTAGGCATATAAACCGCAATTTGTGAAGGACTTACCGGTCTCCCGAAGTAAGAAACCATAGTCGACCAGGGGAGGGATTTTCCATTTCTTCGCAAATTCATCCCAAACGGTTGGATCCTTGAGGGTGCACTCCGGGAGATTTGAAAACACTGCCATATGATTGAACAATGTTAGAAAGCTCGGCACATAAGCAGTCCATATGGAAAACACGTCTAAGGAACGCTAATAATCGGGAAATATCAATAAACATGGTTGGGGCTCAAGAAAGGGGATTGTACTACATCCATATGTCGCCCACTCAAGTCTAAATCACCCTAAGTTAAGGTATTAAACGAAAAGCAAGGTTGAGTCTAGTTTCAAGGCATACCTTGTGAAAACCTTGCACGGCACCGAAGAAAGCTTTCGTGCGGTAAAGCCTGATAAAATCGATCTTGTCTTTAACTTTGGCAAGATCGACACCCTCTTCAATCTCATCGTCTTTCTCCTTGAATGGTGATCGTAAAGACAGGGCAGAGGCGCGTCGAAAAGCTTCTTCCTCATCTTCAAAGATACGCAGAAAAGGATGATGATTCCAAGTGTGAAAAAGCGCATCGTATTCATTTTGAAGGTCATCGTCATAATACATGGTGTCAAATCGACAACATGGCATAGGATTTGTCAGCCAGACAGATGTCACGCAACAGGTGTCACTGTCACGATATTTCCACTGCGATCTCTACACTGTACTGTACCTACTGGCACTGTCAGACATTAAGCCAGCTGATTTTTGACTATGAATGCTCATAATCTGAAATAATATGCAAAATGAGTCACCTCAACGGTATCCTAGTAGACTACCGTCCACATACCTTTCAACCGAGGATTGCGCAGGCCACGTACCAAATATCGGTGGGTTCCATTTCGAAAAAGCTCCAGGGATAAACTCTGCCTTGACGATGCCATGCGAAGGTCGCAGAATTCTCCACTGCCCATGTAGAAGCGCCTCGTTCACGAATGTGGTCAAGGTTCCACAATGCATTCCAAACAGAACAGCATTCGAGCTTTCCTCCGGCGTAAGGTTGTCGTCGTCTGCTTCTTTTTCCCCTTCCCAACCGTCTCCATACAAGTGGCCTTCTTCCCAGATACGCAAAGAATAGGTACCATACACTGGTATAAAGTTGTGATTATTCCACCCGAAATGTTGGAGCCTTGGGAATGCTGAAAGACATCGGGCATATTCCCAAGACGGGACAGGCCATGAAAACGACTTCGGGAATAAGCGCACTGAATTTTGCCTGGTGCTTTCCCGTCGAATCATTGTAAGGCCTTTTAAAAGTGGGAAGTGCGCAGCAATCCAGTTAAAGAGATCAAGAGAAGCTTCCAGAGCACCATCAATGGAAAGTACTTCCAATGGTGCACTACCAAGGACGTCTAAAAATGACAGTATTTCTGAGTCATGCAGGTAGTTTTCAACTTCGAGCTTGAAATGCGTTAATGCAGGCAGATTCCCATGCGATGCTATCTGGAGCCAGCGCCAAAAGGTTGGTAGATGGTGTGGAGAAAGGTGACCGAGATGAAGATATCTCAGGTTCGAAAAGAACCTGACTTTGTCCCAGATTGGTTCCGGTGGAGGAAATAGAGATTGGTTCATGTGAACAGCGTGAGCCGTAAAATTAATCACGTTTGTGCACATGAGCATTGTAAACCAAATGCTCTCTTCATTCGTTGCCTGTATTTCGAGATTGAGTATTGAAGATGACTGGGTCCGTTCAGTGCGCTGGAACAGAGCGGGACAAGCAACTTTGCCCACTGTGCAAAACAACAATTGCAGATGGTTGAGTTTGGGAAGGCCCGCAATGATAGTGATCAAGGCCAACGACAACTTCAAGCCAGAAAATGAAAGCTTGGTAAGGTTGACACTAGGCGTTATAACCTTTCCAAATGCACGGAACAGAGGCAAGAAGAACATCCCGCCTTCGAGAGCCGTGAAGAGGTTGTCACTGTTGATTTCTGCGTACATAGGATCAGACCATTCGTTGACAACCGTAAGGCTCTGCAGTTTCTGTAAGAGGTCTGGACGACCTTCTAGGAAACTACAGAAGACTAGAGTGTCATGTCGAGCAGCGAGTGCTGCTTGCTGGAAAGCCTCAGTTCGCCTTGTGCTCAGAGAGCTCGAGTATTGCAGATGATCTATTATCATCGGGTTACCGAAGACAATCGTTCGATGCTAAATGAAGAGGAAGTTCAGTTGGTCTACAGCAAACGAAGTCCACAGGACGAACGCCGACAAGATGTTGTTTTCCAATTTCATAGAGTCGTCGACAGGTAGAATGGAGCACGCCCGCTTGTCTCCTAGAGGCGTGCTTAAAGACGGACTCGAGGATTTCGAACGGAAGGTGAACCAGGCACAATTTCTGAATCTTTGGCACCTTGTGACGAAGAATCACTTCATACGTCTCTGCTGAGTCTGATGTCAGGGATAGCAGGTCACAATGTGAGCGAAGGGAATACCAGAGTTCTGAAGTAAGAAACCATATCCGGCCGCGGGAGGGACTTTCCATTTCTTCGCAAAACCATCCCAAACGGTCGGGTCCTTGAAAGTATACTCCAGGAACGTCTCCGCAGTGTCAGGTCGTTCAGCTTGAATTGACGACACCGTCACATAAGAGGACAGAGTTGAGAAACTGTCTATATAAGCGTTCCATTTGGAACCAACGTCTACGTAACGCTAAAAAAGATACATATCAATAAAAACTTGGCCAGTATGGCATATAGGGAATTTAAATCACCGGCATATGTCGGCCGCTCAAATCCAAATCACCCTAAGTTGATTTTTTAGACGCAAAATCAAGTATGCTTTCGAAGCACACCTTGAAGAAACCTTGCACAATACGGAAGAAGGCTTTCGTGCGGCAAAATCTGATAAAATCGATCTTGACTGCAACTTCCGCAGGGTCGACATCCAATTTTTGATCGTACGCATCCGGCCAATCGGGCTTCAGTGATGATGATCGTAAAGACCAAGCAGAAGTGCGTCGAAAATATTCTTCCTCGTCTTCGAGTATGCGCAGAAAAGGAGGAGGATTCCAAACGTTAAAAAGCGCATTGTATTCATTTTTAAGGTCATCATCAAAATACATGGTCAATGATGTGAAGCAGGAAGAGGTGAGACATTGGAAATTGGAATTGGAATCAAATTTCAACTGTCTATGTACATTGAGACATGATTCAGATGTCAAATAAACGCGTAGCACGTGCTCTCAACAGAATGGGACGCGTTCGCGTCACGTTGAACGCGACTGAGATCCCTCGTCCTCTCTATACAACCACCACCATGCAGAACCCGCAACGCGATACTGATGGTGTTCTACATAGTCTCCTGCATATGCAAGATCCCAACGTGCAGAAGCTTAAGACGATGATTCGCTGCTTTACTCAGGGTGTGGCGCTTCAGAGCTTTTTCTGCAATGTTGAGCCGCACAGAAGGAGGATGCTTTCCTCCGACAGCAGGGGGGGATGATTTTCTGGAAAGCCTGGCCTCCGGCCAGCTCCTTTGCGTTGCATACAACGCATCTGTGCGGAAATCGAAACATCCATGGGGTTGCGTGAACAGTGATGGTATTCATGATATTCTTTCCCTTGAAAAGGCGGCAAATCAGGAAGGAAGTACCACCGAAGGCGGTAGGAAAAGCTGGACATTCAGGAGGACAGATAACC
>JABAJV010008932.1:0-12312 GCA_018854895.1 Tricholoma furcatifolium | reverse complement strand
CATCATCAATATTGTTATTTTTTTCCTTTGTCACAACTCCGCACATCTTATCGTTCATCCACCAACATCAATGCTTCCACCGTGAATGCAGTTCACTTAAGGCGAAAGCCGTACTTCAGCCATCGAAATCGACTGCATTTAAAGGGTGTCTTATAGTCTCTCTTGGTTGCGCTCGACTACCTCATAGCCCTCCGAATCTATGCCAAAAGCCCCAAATCACGCTTCCCTGGGTTTGTTTGTCTAGAGTGGCATTGAAGCTGGAAGGAACGTTGTGCGATTCCGACACGCCGTCGCCTCATCGTGATGGCAACCACAACTTGAAACTTGAAGCTTGAAGGTTTGGCGTTAGAACCTACGCACGAACACGAACCCACTTTCCGTGCCTGCCTGCGCGCCTTCTTCGAATGGGTGAGATATGGCATTTTTACCACTTGATTGTTTATTTATCTGGTCTGGATTAAAATGTTTAGGCCATCACTGAGTATTCAGACGGGGGGCATCGCCGGCGACTGGAGTCTGGAGCTGGAGTCCCTCTCCGAAGCCTCATGGCTGCTTCATGAAATGATTCAGCTGTGGCTATCCTCAAAAATGTTCCAAGGACCATACGAATCCGTTTGAGTTGAAACTTGCCAACCTGACGGTCAAGTTTCCGAGTCAGCCCGATTCAGAGTGCCATTTGGCATTTGGAAGTCGATGTGGACTTAAGATTTAAAGGGACTTAGTCTCGTTGGTTGCGCTCGACTAAGATTTCACTTGCTTTGCCCTGAATTTGAACCTTTTCTTTCTCAGATCTTCTGTGATCATGATGTACTTCTTGTTTTTGAAGTTGTTATAAGATCTGAGACCCTCCAAAGCAGCTTTCTTGAGAGAAATTGGAAAGACCTTAGCCTCAGCACTTTATTGAGTACAATTAGCATCTGTTATATTATATGATATAATAATTTCAAAAGATTTGAAAGTTCTACTACATTGAAAAATTTATCTCAGTCAATTATTTTTTGTATTTAAAGTTACTGAACAAGCCCTTACTGTTTGAGCAACAACTGAAAGAATAAATTCAAAAACTAAATAAAACAAAGATCTTATTATTTCATATCAAGCTTACAACATACTGTATATATGGAGCTAGTATAAATAACAGAGAAATGTAAAGTGCTTATTTAGATAGTGTAAATAGCATCTAAATAAAAAATATAAGCAAAAATCAAACTGCACTAAAACAAGAACCAGATTGTTATTACTTCTGTAGAAGTTGCATATCACTAGGTTGTTTATATATTTTTGTCCAGTTAGTGCCCCAGATAGCTTTATCAAATTGAATGGTAATTTTCTTTTTGATTGATAAAATTGTATGATAGGAACTCCAAATAAAGGCATACTGGTGAAAGCAATATGAAATCCAAAGAACAATTAAATAGTCCTCATCTGAAACAGTGCAGAACCAAGAGTCTTCAAGAGAGATTGTAGAAGATGAAAATCTTTTTTATATAAAAGTTCATCTAATGATTATAATCCTTAGAAGGAGGGAAAAAAAACAAACCTAACATCTGATTCTTGAAAAGAGTCTTCAATGATTTGCTTTGTAGGTGGATTCCAAATTCTAATATTGTATTTTCTGATCCAGACACAACATGTTTTCCATCTGATGAAAATGCAACTGACATAATCAGATCATGATGTCCTTTGAGTGGCTCTCCAATTTTCAGCCCTATAGTTCTATCTGAGATTCTAATTGTCTGATCAAATGAACATGATCCTATATGTCTGCTATCAGGTGAAACTGCAACAGATTGACCCCTAACATATGTTGCTGGAATGAGTTTACAACTTGCTGTGCTGTAAGTAGATCTCAGATTCTAACAGTTGCATCTCTTGATCCTAATACAATATACTGTTTGGTGAGATTGCAACTGAGCCAAATTATCAAAATCTCATTGAAAAACTCCATAATGGGATACTCTGATCATAGAGCGCACCCATTCCCACTCTTCAAACCCAAAGGGCATACAACACCCCAGCCTTACATAGGGTCCACTCCTTACCACTCCCTAGACCCAAAGGGTGTGCTCCAGTTGTAGGATGCACCCCTTACCACTCTCCAGACCCAAAGGGCATGCTCTAGTTGTAGGACACGCCTATTATCACTCTCTGGACCCAAAGAACATGCTTTCTACCACTCTTTGGACCCAAAGAGTGCACTCCAGTTGTAGGACATGCTCATTACCACTTTTTGAATCCAAAGGGTGTGCCCTCTACCGCTCTCCAGACTCAAGGGTGCGCTCTGGTCATAGGGCATGCCCAGTACCACTCTCCGGACCCAAAGGACATGCCCCGGCTGTAGAGCGCACCCCTTACTACTTCTTGCACTGATAGGGCATGCCCAATGTCACTCAGAAGGGGTTCACAATTCTTAAAATTGATGTTATAAAAATACCTAATATTCTTTTGTTACATGAAAATTAATGCAAGTAATAGTGTAACTTTACTTAAATTACTCCAACAGTGCACAACATGGTCATATTGAATTAAAACCAACCTCAGCACATGCATGAATAATGAAACTTGATGTATTATCAATCTACTAAGTATTCTTCTTCAAAATTTGTTCTAAATGCATCCACCATGTCGACCGCCTCCAATGTATCAAACAAAGTAACAACAACATCATCAAACTCTTCACACTCATCATTACTCCCCATACTCAGTACACTTTTACAGAAACTGAAACACACTTTTTTGCTATCCAACCAACTGACACACCCTATCGACAACACACCTATCCAAGTCACAGTCTTTGACAAGTGCCGCTTCACCCATCACACACACTATCCTACCGACTTCTACCACTTCCAACAGTTCAGACTTAACTGTTTTCATTCAGTTCACTGGAGCTCTTGGATTTTATTTCTAAACACACAGAACCAAGAATCATTTTCTGACTTCTTATTTGGAAACCAACTTACAGGGCATAGCTATCTCAGAGTGCATTATAAAAGCATTTTAGAGTAGTTTGTTTTTGTTTGATTTTGTGCACAGCACACGAATAGATCAACTGGTCTATATAGCACTTTGAGTAGCTATCAACTTTCCTATAACAATGGAAAGTTGAGTCTCAGCAATGTGGACAGTGCTTGAGACCAACAGTCATAAGTCAGAAGCAGGGCTTGCAAGCACCAAATATATGCTCAATCACATTTTGAAGAGACACATGCTGTATGTGTTGAAAAGCTCTTTATAGTTTGATGGTCTATTAAACATTAAAATAAAAGATGAAGCCTGTCATGAGTGATCTGTACCTCTGGCCACTCTCAGCCCACTCCTTTAAGTGATATCTGATGCCACAGTATGGCATTAGACATGAATCACATAACAGAAAACTAGCATCTTCTAAGTAGTATGTGCCTTGAGCAATTGCAAAGTCTGTACAATGAGCATTGTCAAAAACACGACTATCTGCTGCACTTTCTTCTCATTCACTTGATCAATTAATGTTAACCATATAATTTTGTGATGAATCACTTTCAAGCAGTGTCATTGTACAACATTATGATGTGTGACCAGGATGTGACCTAATCTGTGATAAGCTAGATCTGGCCAACTGTAACTAACTGTAATCTGCTCTAATTTTTTGTAATTAGGGTGCCAAATAGGGCCTAAATCAATAAAATTCAGAAATTTCTAAGACTTAACTTAGTTTTAATTGTAAGATTTTTGAAAAATCAGGCATTACTAGATTTTGAATACTATAAAGAAGCATGAAAAAATTATTGATATATACAATATATATATATAATCTGTAGCAGGTGGTCAAAATTTTTTCTGAGGAAAAAGTCAAGGAAATAGGTCGTATCATTTCTGAGGTCTTGTTATCATCTTGCTTGCCAAAGGTTTCTCTGTACCTCCATATTTGAAGCCAATTTCATCATGTGTGATGTGACACATCATATGATCAATTACCTGTCACACTTATAATCTTTGCTCAAGCCTCAAGTTTGCATGCAGAGGCTAACCACAGCTACCACAACTTACTGCTCTATATATCTGAATTTTCAAACCTTGAAGGCAAGCAAGATTTCAGCCAATGCAGGAGATGATTTCAAGTATCAGAAATATTATCAAAATTCCTCTTTTAGATAATTTATTAGGTTAAAAAGAAGAAAAATATTAATTTTTTCTGGTATTTTTATTTCTTTAGAAATAGTATGTCCTTTTTTTTTGTACTTTTTTGTATTGAGTGCCTGCAGTGAGGGAAAAAAAAGTGAACATTACAAAAATTGCTTTTAATTGGATGAAATTTCTGTTTCATTAGATTGTTTATATATCTTTGTCCAATCAGTACCCCAAATAGCTTCATCAAACTGAATGATAACTTTTTTTTTAGTTGAAAAAATTTTATGATAGAAATTCCAAATGAAAGCATGTTGACGAAAGTAATGAGGTATCCAAAGAATAAGAATATGTTCATCGTCAGAAATGCAGAAACAAGAGCCTTGAAGGCAAACCATAGAAGACTGAGACCTGTTTATATAATTATTTAGTTAATGATGATAGTAATTTTTCAGAAAAAATCACAAAACACACCTAAATTCAGATTCTTGAAATGACTCTTTAATTTGTTGTTTTTCTGTTACTTTCCAGATCCTAATAGTTGCATCTGTTGACCCTGATACAATGTATCTGCCATCTGGTGAAAATGCAACTGAAGTAACAGGACAATTATGCCCTTTGAGTGTCTTTCCAATTTGTTGTCTTGTTTCTGCATTCCAAATTCTAATTGTCTGATCAAATGAACCAGACACAATATATCTGCCATCAGATGAGAATGCAAGTGTTGCAATACTATCAGTATGCTCTTTAAAAGGCTCTCCCACTTGCTGCATTGTAATTGTATCCCAGATTTTGATATTTGTACTACCTGATCCTGATGCAATATATTTGCCATCTGGTGAGAATGCAACACATGTGATTTCATAATATTCTTCAATAGCTTTTCCATGTTGCTGACCTGTAGCTATATCCCAGACTCTTACAGTTGCATCATATGAACCTGACACAATATATTTGCTATTTGGTGAAAATGCAACAGAAGATATACCTTCAGCATGTCCTTTGAAAGGCTCTTTAATCTGCTGCCTTGTAGCTACATCCCAAATTCTGATTGTTGTGTCATCTGATCCTGATACAATATATTTGCTGTCAACTGAGAATGCAACAGATGAAACAGTCAAAATATGTCCCCGCAGAGGCTCTCCAATCTGCTCTCTTGTAACTGAATTCCAGATTCTAATAGTTTTGTCATATGATGCAGACACAATATATCTGCCATCTGGTGAAAATCCAACTGATGTAACAATTAATTTATGTTCTCTTAACTTTTCAATTTGTTGTTTTGTTGCTAAATTCCAAATTCTAATTGTTGTATCATTTGATCCTGATATAATGTATTTGCTATCTGATGAGAATGCAACAGAAAGAACACCTGAGTTATGTCCAATCGAACTTTTAGCGACTTGCTGCTGTATAGATGTATCCCATATCATAACAATTCTTGAAACTGATGCTGAGACAATGAGCCTGTCATCTGCTGACACTGCCATAGACTGGACACAGTCATAATGATGTAAAGGCTCTGCAACTTGTTGCCTTGTAACTACATCCCAAAATCTAATAGTCTTGTCATCAGATCCTGAAACAATATATCCATTATTTGAGGTAAAGACAACAGTATTTATCTGATCAAGATGCCCTCTGAGTGGCTCTCCAACTTGATGCCTTGTAGCTGCATTCCAGATTCTGATAGTATTGTCAAATGAACCTGACACAATATAGTTGCCATCTGGTGAGAATGCAACAGAACGCACACCTGCAATATGTCCTTTGAGAGGCTCTCCAATTTGCTTATTTGTAACTGTACTCCAAATTCTGATAGTTGTGTCTTCTGATCCTGATACAATGTATCTGTTATTTGGTGAAAATGCAACTGAGAAAACATAATCAATATGTCCTTTGAATGTCTCTCCAATTTGCTGCCCTGTAGCTGGATCCCAGATTCTAATTGTTTTGTCAAATGAACCTGACACGATATATTTACCATTTGGTGAGAATGCAACAGAGTATACATTTTTATTGTGTCTTCTCATAGGCTCTTTAACTTGCTGCTTTGTAGCTATGTCCCAGATTCTGATAGTTGAGTCTTCTGATCCAGAAGCAATATATCTGCTATCTGGAGAAAATGCAACAGAGGAGATATATGCACTGTGTCCTCTGAATGGCTTTTCAACTTGTTGTCCTGTAGCTGCATCACAGATTCTAATAGTTGTATCACTTAATCCTAATGCAATGTGTTTGCCATTTGGTGAAACTGCTACTGTATTAACTGGAGCCTGAAAATCAGTAGCAATTGGTTCTGAAGATGGCCACATTTTTTCAGATCCTTTTACTATTTTGATAATATTTTGAAATTGATTTAAATACTTTGCAATAACTATTGAGCTCTCTGGAGCAAAGCAGAGACCTGAGTAATATACTTGTGGTGCAGACAGTTGATACCCTTGTCGAAATCTTTTTTCAAAGTTTATAAAGTCTTGAATAATTTTTTCCAGATTGACATTTTTTGTTTTCTAATTGCAAAGTTAACTTTTGTAATTATACAATATATAATCTTCTCACCTTTGCCCAAAGTAAAAAATAAGGCAGTTGATAGTCAGGTCCAGTATTCTCTGTTTTCATACAGCTATGTGCTTCAAGCCAGAAAAGAAATTTGTAGTCCAAAAAAAAATTCATTTCTTTAGCAAGACCAAGATTATCTTCTTGTAAACAGCTTATCAAATGATATGCAGTATGATTAGCTGCATATTGAAGACTTACTGAAATGTTTTCTTTAACTCGCTTAGGCAAGTCTTTGATATCACTATTTAAGGCAAATGATGTAGACAGTTTGCACATATTAAAATGAAGCTCTGCATTCATTATTTTCATACATGCTACTCCAATTTCTTCACAATAAGAGGGAAGATTAATATAATATATTCCACTTTCTGAAGATGTGACTAAAAAATCACGTATTGATGTATGAAATGTAATGATAGGCTTATCATCACATGTAATTCCACTGAGCATAGAACCAAGACATGTAAGAATTTTTCTAATATCTTTTTGTTTATCTTCTGTTAAAAGTACAGCAGCAAATTTATAGAATACTTGACGAGATTGTGGTAATTGTACCAGGAAAATCCATGCCATAAGATGCTGAAAGACCTCAATCATTATTGGATCTTCTGATATGTACATACTTAGAATGAAATGATAGTTCTGATAGAGTGAAATTCCAGGTGTGTCTTTTAGTCGTTGTAGAAATTTGTGCTGAGCTTCTGTTGAAGGTAGTTGGCGAGTTTTTGTCAATTCATTGCATAATAAAGCAGCACATTGAAACAAGCCCTGTGATGCATCTGCAACCTCAGAAATATAAGCTGCAAATGGAGACCATTGTAGTCGAGATGCAACAAATTTATAAATATCATCGCGAGCATGCTCATCCATATCAATACAAATGTTCAAGGAGAAAACATTATTGAATGACATCATTATATCAGGATCTGGACGACAAGTAATGAAAAAATGAATGCATGAAGAAAGGTTAGGTGCTATCATTAAACTATGCAACAAGGCCAAGAGTGTTCTAATCTCATCTTCTTTACACTCATCAAGTGCATCACATACAAAAACAATGGGACAATGAATGCTAAGGCTTGACAGGCCTTGCAGAAGTAACAGATTGCATTGATCAACAAGATCAACAGTACCCAGCTCATCATCTGTCAAGCCTTGCAAATAACTGCAATAATCACTATTTTTTTCTGCCAAATATTTTACCCAAGTTGGAATAAGCTGAGAAGAGGAACGCTCTTGCACAGAACGATTAAATGCAAAGAAAGAGACAATGGCCTCACCAGATTTCTCAAAATGCTTGGCAATGGTATGAGCAATAGCAGACTTTCCCATACCTGCCGCCCCATTCAGCAATAGAGTCCTTTCACTGATGGGATTCAATGCCCAGGCAGTAATGCGCTCAAGAAGTGCAACACGAGTGCCATCAAGGCAAGCCTTGGAGCCGACACGGCCAGCATCCTTAGCAGCATGAAGCTTTGACAGCAGTCTTTCGTCTTGGATTAGATACATAAGCTTGAATGCAAACACTGAGAATTCGAGGCACCACTCACTGTCCGTTCGACTTCTTTTTGCATGCGGGCGTTTACTCTTGGATCCTGAAATGGCAGGATCCTGGACAACGACAACTGTCAGTCATGGTAGGTGATATGAACTGAGAATAGCGCACGTTATCCGAAATGCTCGTATTGTCATTATCGGAGGAAGGCTGGCGTTGTCGCTTGCGAGGATCTAAGTTACAAGTAAGTAATAGGATGATTTGGTCAAGATTAGAGTGCCGGTGTGCTCACCATGACGATTTATGACCACTTTTTGAGCGTTGATTTGCGTGTTGCTGTCTCCGTCGATGACGGAGAATTGGCCGTTATGGATTTGAGTATCCTGACTCTTGTGGAACATGTTCATACTAGAGGTGCGTAGAGGGCGACGTGGGAGGAGATTTGGAAGCGCGTCGAAGTTGAGCAATGAGTTCACAATCAGTTCACAATCAGTTCACAATCAATCAGTTCACAATCAATCAGTTCACAATCAGTCTCCCACACTGCCTCATCCTGACCCATCACATCACGGTTCCACGAACGATGATTGCAGCTGCAAAGGCTGGCGACATACCTCACATACGGCGTATCCCCGGTCTCGCATGCAGCTTCTGCATCTCCGTGCTCCATTGAAGCACATCGGTATTCGCGTACGCTGATTCGAATGACGATGAAAACAAAAAGCATGAAGAAATCAAAGCAAACTCGAAGTTGATGCTCACTCCAAACCAAAGTGCAGGATTATGAGCCGTAGACGTACGTCTGTGGAGCTTATTCCACGTAGCAGTCGACTGACTTACGCAGCAGGGCCATTCGAGCCCTCGTGTAAGCGTGTCGCGTGGTATGACCACACCTTTTGTGGCTGTGAAACAATCTAGCGTGCTCAATACTCAATACTGCAAACCAATGCTATACTAATCTTTTCTTGGTATGGTTGTTTCTTTCCTTCCGCTGTTCGCATGTTTCGATATTATACACAATAGCCCCCAACCAACATGCTCGCACCATCTTAAAACGTCCCATACCTCTGTCCTACTTCCATATCTCCAGGGACGTGCATATTCTATCCCCTCGAGTCACCTGGCCCAGTTAACATCGTTGAACTACGACCTCTATTCCATATTCCTCCAATCGCCGCCGACGCGCCTCCCCGAGTATCACTCCCTCTACGACTTACAACTTTCCCCCCCTCTGCTCGTCATTCAGTCAATCGGCAGCGCACCATTGAGCTCTCAGACCCATTATTTCCGAGGACTATCAGAGAGTGCGGTCCACGTTGACACGAGGCCGTCTTCGCAATAATGAAGATGAGCGGGGAAAGATGGACGATATGTTGTCGCAGAGAATATGAATGTGCTCGAGGAGAATCTGAAATGCCTGTGGAGTCGAAGAAAGGGTTTACGAAAGCTCTTGCTGTAGTGGGACTTCGGCGTCGAGTTCTGAATCCAGGAGCCTGATAATTTTGGTCTCCATCTGGAATGGGTTGGGATTGCCAAAGGGCCTCTCGTTCAGACAGCAGCATCTCGGGGACTTTCATTCATCCTACATCTCTTCTGGCCTGGCACGATAACTAACGCTACAAGTCGATACTACTACGCCCGCATTCTCTCGCCCCGTGAAAGTTTCTTCATATTCACCAAGGCGAGACCGGGCCCCCGGCCCTCGTCCTCGACTCCCACGTCAATATTTCCTCCTTCCTTCGTTATAAAATCAAACATCCTCCGTCGAATTAAAACGTTGTCAACTTCATTCTTCGCTCAATCCCCACTCTCACCCCCCAAAGGCGTTTCTTGGTCTTCCGCATACTATCGAATTGCAGGAAGCTCTAGGAATGTGACTGCGAATCTACTCGTTCCCTGGCGCTACGTCAGACGGTGGACGGACATATTTGTACGGAGTGTCTTGATCCAGCGCGCGTCTTTGCCTGCTTCGACGACGAAAGATCTCTTGGGAAGGCTAGGGAGCGGGTTAGGCGCTATCGTGCGCTTGTGGCCAAGGTTCGTACCCAACATCTAAAAGTTCGTTGACATCCCTCACACCCGCACAGAGCATCCGTCGCACCAGGCACTATACGAGCCTATCCCTTCCCCTTAATCCCACCCTACGATGATACAGCAAACTTGACAATCCCCCGCTGCACTCGTCTTTCCCCAGCTGCATCCACCTCTGCCTGGAGCGCGTGGACCACCTGGAGCGTCATCAGCCCATTCAGCTACGTCTGCTTTTCCCGTCGCCACCTGCGAGGACGGGCCGTGCGTTGCGCAGCTCTGCTTGGGATGGATGTTCGGCCAGGATTTCAATGGAAAGAGAAAGGCACGGGCATGGGTAAGGGGATGGGGCAAAGGGCGAGTTGTTCACGACACATGGAAATGTATCCAAACATTATGGTATTCGTGCAACCTCATGTGTTCGACGTGTACAACTACATACGTATTGTACCAGTACTATTTGTCCGAAATGACTTCCAATGCATGACGACTTAACGGTGCGACTGACAAGGTGGAGTCGGCTATGACTTGACTAGCTCGTAACCATCGTTTTTGGCGTCGCTGAATGGGATCATTAGAACACGCATACAAGCACTTTGTCGCATGTATGTGAATGGTAGAGATAAGACCACGGGCGAATAGATCAAACTCCCTTCCCGAGTATCCGGGCCCGCCCTGTAGAGGGCTTGAAAATCAGCAGCGTGAGCACCCGCAAATTTAATAAACCAAAAACTCACTCTGCGTTAAGTCACCACTAGTACAATGCCTGTATTACTCCCGGTGCACGCTATGCACCATGCACTTCCAAATCCTCCAGGCCAATCCCAGTCGAACGAGTCAGCGTTCTCACTAACTGTTGGCTTTGTCCACACACGATTTTCATCGTCTTGACCTCAGGTATTCAAGACTAAAGGCACGTATCGGATGCCCAGAGGCCCAAAGTCCGTGCAGGTTCATGCCACAGTAAATCGAAAAAGGATGGCTGGGAACTGGAATAATAAGCAGGGGTATGATGAGGTTGAGCCACGTTTCGATGTGGGTCCCAGTATGGTTCTGGCGAGCCTGAGGAGTGCGTGACGCGCATCCTAACACGCTTGAAACAGAAAATAGGGTACCTCGAAACGACGAGTAGACGAGTTGGTGTAAATATTTTGTCAAGCCCAGGACTTGCCGCGCAGGCAGAAGTCGAAAAACTGATCCCTAAACAGCAGCTACCTCAGCAGCTTGCGGAGAGGCTCAAAAAGGAAAGGCAGCGTACATCGGCTGCTGATGAGAGGGGAACGCGAGTACGAAAGACGTCGGCACAAAGACACGTTGGCAAGACCCACGGCTAGGAGTTGTGAAGGTTTGAATGCTTGCGCAATACATTCAGAGCCTGGAGCGTGAGACATCTATGGAAGTAGGTGTACCGCTGCGGGGGCATGACAACGACCAGTGGTTCGGTATTCGTGCGAGCATGTCGGAATTCGATGTGGTCGTGGGCTACGTGTCACCTGAGTCTGCTGAGGTTTCTCCTGCTGGGGTGGAGGCGCCGAAAAACTTTGGTATGCAACGGGAGAAGCGGGGACTAACCAAGCCCGTTGCTTTCAAATCAGCCGAGAAATAGTACGGGGGTCCCCGAGGTACTTCGAGGCAAAATAGCAGAGGCAGAGGCGCATATGTCGCGGTAAAGGCATGCTGCTGGCTAGTGGACGAAAGGGAAAACACGCGTCATGTGACCAAACAGAAAGGCCAGGTCAAAGACGGGCGTTCAAGGTAAGTAAGAATAACCGATATACAAACGCATAGGGTTGATCCACTTCTTCCGTTCATTCTGCTATGAGCCTTAATCTTCAATCCACCTTCTCTCTACTTCCAAATGACTGGGACTGCGAATGCGGATGGGAAGAACTTGATGAGGAGAGATCGAAGGAGTAACGTGAGGATGCTGAAGATATTTGAAGTTGTGTATTTCATACTGGGCGCGCGGGGTTCTGGTTCGGGCGATACCTGTGTTGAATACAAATGTCAATGAAAAATGGGATTTAAAGTAAAAAGACAAGTACTCTTCTGAATTCAGCAGGCAAGGCTGCTCTCTTTTTGCTATTAAGACTCGTACGTCTCCTCGTGCTCTCCTCTCT
>JABAJV010008930.1:0-12402 GCA_018854895.1 Tricholoma furcatifolium | reverse complement strand
GTCATGGATCGTATCCTGAGCAAAAGCTGTCGGAGGGTTTGAGTGCTCGAGAGGCAACATGCCACATGCAATAAAATCGGTGCGCGATGCTGCCAGCTTATCGAGGCGCTGGTTTGTAACGAGCATCTGGCCTAGAGCATCGTAACGGTTTGACCGGCGCCATGGTTTCTTGACAGCGGTGATGTGCCTCGACTCTGTAATAGAAGAACAGAGGCCATTCGGAGCACCAAACTGTCGTATTTGATTTGGATAGTGTGAGAGGGCATGCTGGCGAGGGAGAGAAAACCCTGTTGGTCGCGTCCCAATGGTCCGAAAAATTTCCCGGAGTGTATGGAAGTGAGCGATTGAGGTTTCGAGCTCTTTAACAGACTTCTCAGATAGATCATCACGGCGGCAAATATAGCACGAATTGATAAACGCAGAGATGCACTGGACCATTTCCGAAGGAATGTGTCCTGCAATAGCACATAGATAAATCTTAAAAGATATTTAGAAAATTGTTTATGTGAGAAAAATAGATATACATACTTTCATTAGAGCTTTGGAGTCATCGCCAGTCCACTGTTTGAACCGACGGCCATGGGGAAAGCGACATAAGCCAGGAAATGCAGGTACAGCAGCTATACTAGAAAATTGTTTCAATACATCCGAAAATAATAATTAGAAGAATAGTACATACCGTCGGTCAATGTCATCCAGGATCTCCTTCGCTCGTGACTCTCCATGAAGAATCTCCAGTGATGCTCCGACCCATTCAACAAGATGATCTTTAAAGGTGCCTTTGATGAGTTGGTGCAGGAGATCAGGAGATAGCATTTCGTATATGTCGGCCCGGGGAAAATCGAAGGTGAAAGGCTGGTAATAAGATAGATCAGCACGCTGTCAAAGACCCAATGGCTTCGAAAACTTACAATAACACTATCGTCAATGCCATAATTGTTCCACAGCTCTTTTGATCCCCAGGTATTCAGCAGATGCTTGGTAAGTTCTCTCGTACGCCGTCCTTCTGGTCCATCAAGATTGTCAGGCAAAGATGTACCCCTGGAAATCTGCGGTAAGAGAAAATATCTAGTGTAAAAGGTATACGCACTTGGGACACCAGTTTTGTACGATACCGCCAACCAGTACCTGCTCTGGATAATCGGCAATATATGCCGCGAGGTCATAAATAACACGCCGATAGTGCCCATCGGGGCAGCGTCGAACAACCGGCTTGCTCATGCCTGGACGTAGGGATTGAAGGATAGTAGATAGTGATGCATGATATAATTGTCGCTTGAACTTGCGGAACTCAAGATTATTATCACTTAGACGATCACCTACATTAGCTTTTTTAGTAGGAGATAAGAATAAAAACAATCAAAACTCACTTAAGTTTTGGAATTGCGAGAAAGCCAATGGGTACGACAGCATTCCTATGGGCACGTCGAATGGTGTTGTGAACATTTCCAATTGAAAGATACAAAGGATAATATTCGACGTGGCCCGTCGCCACTGATACCATTGTCTTGTCACTGCCAAGAATAACGGGGCAGTACATGGCCCCTTCATTTGCTTCATCTTCATCCATAATAGCATCCTGACATTAAATCAACAATATGACAAGCGGAAGAAGATAATTGAGCTTACCGCATGCTTCCAAGCGTAGTTACCTGACATAAAGTCACTCCAGGTGCGTTGACCAGTCTGGTCTCTCCGAACATAGGGAACATAGTCAAATTGGCCGTCAAAGTCTGGATTATCGAGCATATTGGCAATGACCGCATCAGGGTCTCGATAGGACACTTCGTACTCGACAGACTTCCAGAAGGCTTCATTTGAATTTGTAGTGCCATCGTATACAATGGAAAAATGCTTCCAAGGTGCGTCGCCAAAACGAGTAGCATCAATAGTATCGTACATCTCACGATGAGACGCAAAGGGGCTTGAGTTGTCATGTTCGGACGTCGCGGCGTGGGACCAAAGCTCAAGAAGATGGTCGATATTCGATGCTGACATCTGCACTTGACGATATAGAAAGTCAGCCACCCTGAACTGTGTCTTGTTCTCATACGGAGTCCAGTCGTTGTCATCAGGGGCAGTACGGGGTGGAGGGGGAAGGTTGGGGTCCAAATAATTGCCTGCTTCATCACATGGTTGAGCTAAAAGTCAGAGATAAGTACGAAGACAGATAAATTGAGGCAATGGTATGGAACTTACCTGTGAGACCTTGGTGAAGTGTCTTCGAAGCTCTTAGCCGAGGGGGAGACAGATCATGTTCCGATGGTGGTTGAGGGTCCAGTAAAGGGGGCGTTGCAGGAAGATCAAGCTGAAAAGGAGATGGGGATCGGCTTGGGGTATTCTCATTATCTGATGAAGTAGGGAGTGGAATGCGACGGTTGTAGTTGATGTGAACAGTGCGAAAATGGTTTGTTTGTCCATGAACGCTCTTGAAGGTTCGTGAACAACCTGGATCATGACAGGGAAGTCGCCGCATGTCCAGCTGAAGGGGTTTCGTAGGTAGTTATTGGTGAATTTATAAATAGGGGGGGAAAGCAGTGTAAGGATGAATTATCCGATGGGCGACTCGATCTCCGAATGTTTTGGGGACAAAAAAAACGTGTTACGTGGCCCACAAATTGATCACGTTTCCTTCTCTCCTCTCCTCTTGTTCCATGACAAACACTCGGCCTGTTCGCACAACTGCAAACAAAAATCCTGCTGGCATTGTTCTCGCAAGCCAGCAGACCAGACGTTCAACTGCAGAGAAAAAAGCTGATGAAGCTAAGGCCAAGGAACATGCAGCTGAGACCATTGCTACTGAGGCAGCAGAGCTTCGCCAAAAGATCGAGAGTACAGCCGCAATCGAAGATCGCATCCTACAGCAAGATATCATGGCTGCAAAAAATTCGGCACACCCTGATCGTGTTCGTGCTGCTCGTGGTAGGTGCTGATTAGCTTCCAGATATCAGGACTGATCTTAGGATCATATAGGTCAATCGCAAAAAAAATCGGTCGACAATCGGAAGCCATCTGACAACCGCGATGGACAATCGGTGAGTTACTAGAGTTTAATGCTGAGCATTGAGTTAATTTTTTTTAATTCTAAACTTACCTCAAGACTGGCAATTGTGTCATTCGGAATGGGCGTGCCGCCTCAGCTCGGGAGAAGAGCAGCAGTGCAAAGAATACATTAGCTATTGCGAAGCAGGTAAGTTGTCTAATAATAAGTCTAGCAGCGCTAAACATACCTATGTGATACAGAGTTCATATCCTTCACGTCATGCCCAGTTGCCTTCTGAGGCTGAGAAGCTCCAGACTGAAGCAGCTGAATATGATTCACGTCAGCCGGTCCTGTCCCTCATGGAATTGGATGCCGAAATACCTGAGAAAATGGACAGTATACCTCCTGAATCTGTCCTTGATACTGATTCCGACGGAATGGCTGTAGAGCTTGCCTTTCACAATACTCAAGATGATTCGGACGACTCAGACCTAGATTATATTGGAGAAGTTGCAGTCCAAGAACCGGAAGAAGAGGAGGAAGATATTGAGGATGCTTCAAGCGATGCTCCAGTGCCAAAGAAGAAGGTAAATAGATTCTCTTCAAAAGTGTGCACTGTTGACGTTGTTGAACAGAAGGTTGCTGGCATCGACCGTAGTTTGCGCCAAGTTATCAATAGCACACGTGATCGTCCACCGACACAAGAAATCAATCACTGGCAGCACAAACGCAAAGTTGTCGAGAATGCCGACTCCGATAGGTGAGTTATGACTGTTTATTGATTGTTCAAGTCAGTCATTCTAATATACCTCCAGGTCTGCGCATGCTGTCTCTAATGTCAAACGTGCCAAGAAGCTTGAACCTGAAGGACTACGAAAGGACTGGCGAAAGCAAATTGTTGCTAAGACCTTGGCTCATCCCACTATCGATGACAAGGATAACGAAAGCGATGACAACAGTAGCAAAGAAGAGACTCAAGACTCAGAGTTGAGTGCTATCAAGAACACAAGAGTATCGGTCAAGGTAAGTCACCAGGCTTCTTCAACGCCCAAGACTCAGGCTTCCAATAAGTTATTTTCTTACATGTCTATTCATCACCAGCTGACTCTCAATGTAAAGATGCGAGTCAAGATTGAAGATGTTGATGTCAAGGCCTCTATAACATCTGGAGCCAAATATTGCAAGATGCCCGTTACGTTCCTCCCTCTTCCCAATGGCATCGATGGTCACGAAGCACTTACCAAATGGAAGACTCAATTCAAAGTGACTGCGATTAATTTTGTGGCCAACCTCGATCAACCCTTCTCTGCAAACGGTCTCCTCCACAACCATGTTGAATTCTGGTGGGGCTTGGTTTACGACTTCACGATGGAGGAATATTGGACCTTTACCACCAAGTCTTCTGATGCACTACCAGCCATCGTGGAACAAGTGAGTAATCTTTCTAACATATCAAAGGCTCACTAACAAGCTTTCAGGTTGCAAAGGTCTTCACGGAGTGGCAAAGTTCAATCTGAAAGGAGGCCATCCAAATTCTCGCTGACATCTTCAAGATGAACGACATGATGAAGGACGATATTGTTGCATGGGTGGCTGACCAGCGTGGTGCAGCAGGTGGATTCAGGTGGCTCTATAGTAATCTGGATGGACCTCCTGTGCGTTGTCAATTATCTCTCTACTTTATTTCTATTGATCAGACTTTCAAATTTCAGGGCTCGAAGGGTGCCTTCCAATCCGATCTCGTCCTCGAAATATTTTCGTATCATGTCAAGCTTGTCGCTGGAGCAGCTCGTGATTACAGCTTACCCATGGGTGGTTTGGCATTATGTACAGCTGCAGTAGGTCTCAAGCTTTGCATCATAATGGCATTTTACTAACTAATGATGATATATGATTGCAGATGGAACGAGCCCTTGTTCTCTGGGCCGGCGGTGAAGACCCTCGAGACTCAAAGCACAAGGATGTTGCTAGGCTCAATAATGATACTACAAAGCAGAACAGGAAGTTCAGAGGTGATACCTGGATCGCTTGTACTGCAGGCTATGCCTCGCTGGCAACTGGATTATCGGATGAGAAGTGGGATGAAATTCTTGAAGCAGCCAAAGCTCAGCACCCATCGTGTGCAGTGAATGCTGTCCCCGAAGATGAACTGAGGGCTTCTCTTTCTCTTTGGTGAGTTTCTCAGGTATCGTTCATCATCTGTTGCTGAACGACGTGTCTTGCAGATTAGCTCAATGACGGTATTCATGGAAAATGTAGGATTTTGTGTAGCTGGAGAATGTCAGGTACATAAGGTTGCTGTATCTAGGCTTTCCCAATACAAAATCTAGTCCTATTCCCTACCCTGCATGTGAACAGAAGTCAATAGAAATACTTCAAGGATATAGAATTGGGCATGTCATGCTAGGACTTACCTAAGATTTAGACGAGCAGATGCGATAGGTGATCTAGTGCTAGGGTTCCTAGCACAGTTCCGTTTTCCTGATGACTAATGAACTAGGTTACAACAATAAGCATATAAATAAAAGAACATAAAAAAGAAGAATACATACACGCCTCAGTATCCAGTGCCCAAAGGGGAGTAGTGAACTGCAAGGGGTACGGGTAATCCGGCGGGTCAAGGGTACGGGTCCTTGTGGGTATGGGTACGGGTACCGCTTGTTGTACCCTTCAGAAACCCGTGGGTCTGAAGGGTCACAGAGATATACTATATACAACACTGCAGGCACATGCACAGTATACCTTCAAAATTATTACTCTCTTACTTGATAAGCATGAACTGAAAATAGAAATGAACATTGACGAATTCACAAACCATGCAAGAAGAACAGAGGTTCTCTATATCATTGTAAATCTAAACCAGAGAACTCTCATACTCTCGTAATGCCCCCGCATCATGAAGGCATTGATACAAACAACATCGTTGAAACATCCCGAAAGCGGAAGCCTGCCTCAAACATCTTCAATGATGAGAATGTTGCTGAGCCAGTATTAAAATGGCAACAATCGGGTTGGCAATCATGTGAGTTACAAGCAATAATATAATGATAACCTTCTCACCTTTTACAGTGAAGGCTTCCGTTGAGGATGTGGAGGATGAGAATGATGTTCAGCCCAGGCAGAACAGCCCCAGAAACCCGAACTGCATACTTGAAGGTGTCAATGATGGGGGTGATATTCACCCTTGGCATCATCGATGGATGTCACATTTTTGCTAGAAAGGCCATTATTTTTGCAGGGGGAAATGGGCCTTTGAGGTTGAGCTCCAGCTGGCATTGCCCACTGACATCCTTTTCAGGATCCTTCCAAACTCGCATCGAGTGTGCGAGTTTCCACTTCCACACTGGCAGTCCGGTTGCCTGACTTCACAAAGTGCTTTTTGCCACTTCAAACTTCCAACGTGGTGTCAAATAAATGTATTTTGTCACTCCATGCCACTGATTTCTTTTATTTCTGTCCAACGCAGCATCAAATTAACGTATTTTGTCACTCCATGGCTCTGATTCCTTTTATTTCTGTCTTTTCATGTTTGTTTAGAACAACATAATATATATATATTGACCAATGCAATAAATACAACAAGATTGCGTACAATATGAGTGGAATTAGATATAGTAGGGAGTGAAGAAGCCAAAGTCCAAGAGGGTAGGAACTCGAGCGCTCGCATTGCTAGCTCACTTTTGAGGCTGCAGCTCCAGCGCCTCCATTGACTGAACGCTCCCCTGATGAGCAAGCGGGCCAGTGGCTCCAATGCCTCCCTGATGAGCAAGCAGGGCAGCAGCTCCAATGCCTCCCTAATGAGCGAGAGGCGAGATGCTTGGGCCTCCTTGGACTGGAACGTGGGCTGCGTAGTTTCCCAGAAAGTATGTCGGAGCAACTTGAGCCTGAGGCTGGACAGTGCTGCCAAACACAGCGAAGTTGTTCATCGACTGCAGAGACATACCAAATGTGCTAGGAATAGAAGAAAACAGGCTGGGGTTCGTCTGAAAACCAAAGCCACCAGTCCTTCCTTCCATTGAGGGAAAGTCTCCACTGAATCGAATGAAACCCCCCCCCTTCCCGGCCAAAATATGCAGGGTCCACAATCATCCCTGGAGGGACAAAGAAGCCTTGCTCATGAGACATCTGCCCCATGGCAAAGGCGGGAACGGCAGGGGCGGTGGAAGGAATGGGTGGTGCAGCAGGCAGGGTGGTGCTTGCAGGTCTCTGTGCAGCAACGTCTGCGACCACCAAGCATTTGGGAATGGGAGACAGGCACTGTTTCTTTGGAGGGCTTGAGGGGTGAGCCGCCGTCCCATCGCTACTACGTTCAGAAGCAGAGGGATTTGGCGAGGGACAAATGGAAGGGGCTGGCCCCAGCGCAGCTGGCTGAGTCTGTTTCCCAACAATGCACGTGTCACACTTAGGCAGTGTGGAGAGGGAGAGAGAGGTCATACCTGGAAGGAGGCCAGCATGCACCATAGAGAAGATAGCTTGATAATTTGCATGACCTAGATGCTTGTGCCAAGTTTCCAAGGAAGCAGGGCGGTAGTTGGAGAATAATGCATGTTCAGCGGTGGTGTCTGGCAAGTGGAGAGGGTATAATCATCGAGCAAGATCTAGAGGACCGGAGGCAATAACCTTCTGGGATGATCTTTGTACCAGTTTCACAGACGTGTCATCGAACAGGGCGTTCAGACCGGAGCTGAGAGCCAGGGCACTAACCGAAATGAGATGCATGGTCGAGTTCAGCCCTATGTAGAAGGCATGCTCCAGATGCAGGTTTGTGTCATGAGCCACCTTCAGTTGAATTGCTCCTATTCCTACCGCCATTATAGATGATCTGCCAACTCCTTTGATGGGCTGCGTGGCAATTGGACTAAGAGTGATAAAATCTGAACAAAAGGGAGAGATATGGATTGTAACGAGTTTTGCTCGTTACTGGTTCAGGTCTCGTGTCTCACAGCACATGTTACTAAGTCGGACCAGTTGTGGTATTCCTAGTAGGTGTAATGAGAACAAGATATCATTCTCATTACCTAATACATGATGTATATATGGAAGGGGCAGCGCATCACTGCCCTGTACTAATAATAGATCTATGTTGTGATATAAGAAATCACTAAGTCCATTGTGCAATCGTGTAGTAATGGCAAGTCCATTACATACCCCCTGTAACGAGTGTCGCTCGTTACTGGTTTGGGTCTCATGTCTCACAGCACATGTTACTAAGTCTGACCAGTGTGGTATTCCTAGTAAGTGTAATGAGAACGAGATATTGTTCTCATTACCTAATACATGATGTATATATGGAAGGGGCGGTGCATCACTGCCCCGTACTAATAATAGATATATGTTGTGATTAGAGAAATCACTAAGTTCGTGTACTGCTATGTAGTAACGGCAAGTCCGTTACATACCCCCCTTTGAGACCAGCATCTGGTCTCACTTGATATACTGATACAAATAGAGTCATATCAAACAGAAAGTAAAGGTTTTTTGTGGTGAGTTATGGCAACTCACCACAAGTTAAAAACATGTGGTTTTAAGTGTACATCGATCTTATTCGATGTACACTTCATGTTTAAAGTAGCAGTGCAATACGAATGACTCGTATTGCATGCTACTAGATGAAGTTGGGCACGTTGAATAATGTGCCCAACTTCATAAGAAAACTGGAAAAAACTATACCCCCACATCAAGTACAACAACGATTATGCTGTCTGATGTGGTGATATAAAAGTGATATCAATTGGTACAACATAAAGTCGTACCGCGGTGGTGTCAAAGGATGATTGAAAAAAGTAGGGGGTTATTTACTCACATCCCCTATACGTATGTCTGCACCCAGGAGGGAGAATACTCCTCCTTGGTGTCCCTGAGCCCGAGTGGACAGAGGCCTCCAGCGGTCCTCAGGCTATGTCGACCGCCGTTGACTTGGTGGTGGACAAGCAGTTGCGTCCACCCCAACAACGGGGGCAGAGGGCTCCGGCAATGGTGGTAACGGGACATCAGCAGGTGGACATTAATCTCACAGGAGCCCTCAGACATGGGAAGGTCCGTGTCCATGGGCTCTGCTTCAAGTCCCTGTGGTGAGCCGGAGGGCTCTGCCATGATGGCGTCGTGGGGTGGAGGGGATTGGACAGGCTCAAGTCCTTGTTGCGTCACAGGCGACGACACATTTTGGGTGCCAGATCCTCCGCCCACGGGATGCTTGGAGGGTAGTATCTCCAGCCTGGGTCGCAGCGTCCTGGATCATACCACCAGGAAGTGGTACATCCAGGAGGGGAGCAAGGGGTTCACGCAATGAAGGAGGGCATGCTTGCCCTCACATTATGCTCCCGCCTATAGTACAGGAATGTCAAAGGTCGATCCAAGCATGTACAGGAACCAGCTGCCTGTATCCCAGAGGGTCAGGGCATTCTGGTTGTGCAAGCCTTGGAGGACTCTCCAACGTTCCCTATCATTTGGGGATGGTGTGTACCACCCATCCCATGCCGCAATTGCCTGGGGGAGTCCCAGGCACTGAAGACGCTTGTGACGGTCGTTATCTGTCTCGAGCATGGACTCGCAAGTGAGTGCACTTGCGGTGAAGTGGTAACTCAAGTATACCACTCTGAAGATGTAAGCATGATCCACCCAAGTGGGTGGAATACGGTTAACAAAGAGGAGGCGGAGTATATCTGCCGCCGATAGGTTGGCAACCTGACACGAGGTCGCCACGAGACAACGCAGGCTCACCATGGGCACCACAATTTCCTGCAGCACAAAGTGGTGCTGAGGAAAGAGGGCCTTATAATTGCGAATGAATTTGCGATACAGCCCAGGACGAGCCAACACCATAGCAAAGTGTCTCATGAATTGAGACCTTGCTTTGGTAGGGCACAATGCCCTACCAAGGGCATATCCAAAGGTTGAACGCCTTTCGACTCGGAGGGCGAAGTCCATTGCCACTCCTGTGAACTGTTTGGGGAACCAGGATATCCGTGGTGCAGGATATACCTGCACCACTTGTCAATATCAAGGCCCCATGAGGCGGGGACAGGTTGAAGCCCCGCGCCTTGATTCAGATTGCTAGGGTTTCCAACCCTAGCTTGTGGATTGAGGGACCATGAAACCCATCGCCATGCGTCGTTATGAGGGAGAATTCTCTCCCTCAAGTCCTGGCTCAGCCCAGGGAAGGCCTGGCTGGCCTGCATTGTCCTGTCCCACAAGTCGAGGGACACGGCATGGACAATGTGGTCCAGCTCCATCAGAATACGCTGGGGCATTACTCTGTCATACGGCGGCGTATTCTTAGCATGTCCTCTCATGAAGAGGACAAGCTGTCTCAATTCCTCAGGGTTCATTGGCATGCCCCGAGGAACAACCTCATACAATCTCATTGAGGGGGAAAAGTACTCCCCTGCACGCTCTGCGTAGGTCACTGCCTGCACTTCCAGCTCAACAAATACCCAGTTGAAGGGGCAAGAGTAGTAAAACTCAGGCCCCAATGACCCATTGAATGCGTTACCGCGTTCAAACCGTCCGTTCACTTTGACGGTTTCCCATCTGTTGGGGGTGTCACCGGCCACTTGCTGACACTCCTTCTTCTCCTTCCCTTCATGCTCCTGGCGATGAGCAGCAGTTTGACGCTTTTCCTTCTCACAACGAGCCTTCCAACAATGCTTAGTAGCATTGTCTTCTGACTCATCAGGAGTGTCATAATTCTCCTCAAACTCAGATGATGATTGTCCATCGAGCAATTGCCCTGTTGAATAGAGTAAAGGCCAGTGCCTCTGTAACGGACACTCCCGTTACAGGCAGAGTCACTGCCACTGATCTCATCATGAGATCAATACTATAAAGTTTACATGGAGTCCATCATCATCATCCTCATCCTCATCCACCACAACATCCTGGAAGAGAGGCGCACCCTCTTCCCTAAGCTTGGGAGGAACATAGACGTTCCTCCTCACATGTGGTGCTGCAGGGGGATTGTTCCTCATCTCGAATGACGTGGTGAGCATCATCGGGATGGGAATTTTGTACCGGGTAGGGGGTCCAATGGGCAGAAAGTCTGCCCCGTACCTCAGAGGCAGGTCTTGAGGGAAGCTCACCTCTGCTCCCTCAGCGAACACTACTATGTTCCCAGTAACATACCACTGCACCTCTATTGCAGGCAGGCGCATGTATCCTCGTGGATGGAGAGGCGCTCGCCTCTCCACAGGGACCGGCTCTTCATTCATGAGCTGAGGATCGAGTGATTCCTCAGCCACCATCTCCATGTAGAGAAGAGGCAGCACAGATGTTACAGGTCGGGCAGGGCGCTCTGAACGCGCCTTCTTGGATTTCGGCTGATGTTGGGGAGGTGACACCTCCCTCTTCTTCAGCGCGTTGGCCTGCATGAAGACGTGTTTCTGCAGCTCATTTGTTCACTGCTGCAGCTTGGCGTTTGCGGCCTCCGTGCGCTCCAACCTCTCCAGCAGGAAGACAACAGTTTCCTGTGCAATGGGGTCCTCAAACACATCCAGGCTGATACCGTCGAAGATCCTCATTCCAACGTTGTAGAAACATTGGAGCAGACCCACCATCTGTGCATCAGTCACGATAGAGGAATCTTGTTCCCTCTGCTTTCCTTTGCCTTTGGAGGAGGAGGGGCCCTGTTCCCTCCTCGTCTCCTCAATGGACCCACCCATTCAGCTTCCGGACGCAGCGTTTGTTGGCGGGTGCGCCAACATGGGGGCCCTCAACACTGTGCCCTCTACGACTCCTCTCGTGCCCACTGACCTGGCAGACACTGGTGGCACAAAGGGATTTGCGGGATAAGCTCCCGCTGATCCTACTACGCCCCGGGCCTGCATACCTTGGGATCCACTCGATCTCATTGCCATCTCTTGTCGCTGAAAGCCTCGCGGCCAATGGCTCAAATCAGCCGTGGGAGGAGGCTCATCAAACACTTCCTCCCCCGGGGCCACAAACGTCATCGGGGGAGGATTCGAAAATCCTCACCCCACTCCCGCGCCACTACCCTCCGTCACTCCTCCAAACATCCCTCCTCCACCTCGACCACTTCCCTCACCTCGACCCCCCATCCAGCTCAGTTTCGAGCTTCTTTTACTTACCCCTCCCACTCCCCTGGCCTCAGTTTCCGTGCAGTTGCATGTGTTGCTGGGTGCTGCTGGTGCTACGAGTACAATGTGCTACACATCATGGGGACTTAGCCTCTAGCTAATGATATTGCAATGAAATAGCACTATACAAGGCAATGATATTAGTCCTACAAATAAGTTTATGATAGATGCTCTCTAGCTAATGATATTGCTAATGATATTGCAGAGTGCTTTACACTCCCCCACGTTATACATAAAATCTACATAGAATTTACATACATATTATGTACCTAATATGTAAAGATTATGTATTATTTATGTACATTTTGATACATATGCTCTTTGAGA
>JABAJV010008928.1:0-12434 GCA_018854895.1 Tricholoma furcatifolium | reverse complement strand
GCACCAACCTTCGTGGGAATTTAACATTCACCTCAGCACTCATTCACCTATCGACGTAGACGGACAGCCGTGCACCATCCTTCGTGGGAATTTAACATTCACCTCAGCACTCATTCACCTATCGACGTAGACGGACATCCATGCAGCAATCTTCGTGGGAATTTATTGGTCACTCAGCACTCATTCACCCATCGACGTAGACGGACAACCATGCAGCAATCTTCGTGGGAATTTATGGGCCACCTATAGACGGACTGAGAAGTTGGCGTGTCATGGCAACGTATCGACGTAGACGGATCATGGTAACCTATCGACGTAGACGGACCGCGAAGTTGGTGAGTCCTGGGAATTTATGCATATCCATCACCTCACACCTCATTCTTTCTATCGACGTAGACGGACCGCAACACAATATTGTAATAGGGTAGTACTGAAATAACCTTTTCCATCCTGGACAGCATGCCCCCATGTCTCAGTCACCATGGTTCTCCATCCACCGAATGTTCAGTAACACTCAGTAGTTTTCTTCTGTCCCGCCAACGCCACAATTTCCAGTACCTGAGTTGTTCTTATTTTGCTGCATCGTCGTAGACGAACGGTGAAGCGCCAGCAACGTCGGGTTCATCTAAAAGACATGCACACATTGCTTCAGGGAGCATCTACCTCGTTAGAGTCGTCACACAACCCTTCGAAGTCTATTTGTTATTCTAAATACTCGAGCTCGCTTTTCTTATCTAGCTTCAGCGACGCTCGCGAAAGATATCCCCTGCAAGCTGACCGCTTGCGTCCTTAGAGGCGAGAAAAAAAAACAACCAGACAACAGTGCTCCCCAATTCAACCCTGTCCTCTCTGTGCCTTACCATTCCCTTCTCGACGGCCTTCTCCTATCCTGGACGACCATTCTGGCGAGCGTAACCTCGTTCGCAAGAGTACTGAATTCGAGGACTCACTCCTGAGCATCTCGACGTGTGAGGAGGGGAATTCTGATGAAAATACGGTACGCACGTTGTCATCCTCGTCAAAGCACCTTCCACCTGCATCGAACACCATTGCGGCCCCAGAGCTTCACTGAACTCGCTAATCAACAAACCTCAAGCCTCGCTCAGTTCGCCTCGTGCACGATCTTCCCATACGCATCGACCCAATCCCACACATCGTGACCCTCACCTCCCTCGTCACCCCCATTCCCAACTGAGGGCACGTCGACCCGAACTTTGTGCTCCCTGATATCATATCATGATGTTTAGGCAGGCCGAGCGCGGGGCGTAGGATTTTGAACAGGTGGCCTTTCATCGCATAGGGAGACGTGCGGGTACTTTGCGAGCGGACTACCGAAAGGTAGGAGAGTGCGAGATCTGCGATGGGTTGTGAAGTAGGGGGAGATGTCGAGGGTTCAGTCGAAGATGAAGAGGGGCCGGCGAAGAGAGCGGTGTTGTACAGAATTGCTATGGCGGACATGACGCCGTCCGCACCAGTCTCTGCGAGCCAGCGGCGGTCAACGTCTTCTGGGGAAAGGATCTTGCCGTTCTCGAAGACTTGGATGGAGGCGGCGGACTTGACGGCTCGGATATGTTCGTAAGATGCGAGTCCCTGTATGGGTAGTTAGTAGATGGGAGCAGGAGAGCGACGTGGACGCACGGTATTGACACCTCGCTGCTCTCTCGTGCGACTGTGGCATGCAATAATTTGTGCTCCTGCATGCTCTAGCATTTTCGCGTACTCGACGGCCTTTTCAATGGAGGGAAATATGCGGAACTTGGCGGTGACGGGTACCGAGAGATTTTTGTGGAGGGTGTTGACTAGGATCCACTGAATATTTCTCGAATAGAATTGGAGAAAGCGATACGCACTCGGGTTCGAATATAAGGTCCCAGTCGCCCTGCAAGAAACTCCCGTAATGCCCCCGTTCTCGCGATCTCCTGTGAACAGCCGAGGTTGATATCAACACCGTCACAGTGGTCTTGTACGAGCTAGGCGAACTTGAGCAGGTGCTCGGGTGAGTTGGCACAGAATTGGATGACGAGGCCGGTCTGCAGGAGAGCCCTCTTCGAGGGACGCGATGTCAAAGTACTATTCTCGATAGTGTTTATGGGTCGTGTCTGCGAACATCTAACAGAAGATGCGAGTGAGTGGAAGTAAATTGGATGATGGCTGGTGGACACACTTTGGCATTGATCATCGGAGTATACACAAGCTGTAGACTTTTTAGTTGATGAAAAATACGCGACAAGTAACAAATCTGGGCTCCGTGTCGTCTGGTGGGAGTACGAAATGCCCGTACATACATCAGAGGTGTTGTTGTCATGGCGTGTGCGAGAGGCGGCCTGAGAAGGCGAGTGCGGAGAAAAGCTACGATCCCAAATGTGCGTTTAACACAATCCTCGAACTCCTCGGTCGCGTCAACAAAGCATGCATAGGGTTTAGCTCTGGAGGATGGGTCAAAACGGAAAAAGAGATTGTTTAAGGTCAACTTTAAGAATAATAGGCCTACAGGGCCATGACAATACAACGTACCTGCAAGAACACAGCATCTACCAGATCTCCGAGCCTTCGTAACTGAGATACCATTCCGTACATGAGGCCGAGTTGTAAAGGGCATGCATACCGGCTGGCAAGAGGTGGTGGTGGTAGAAGGCAGAAAGGTAATGTTTATTTGGTGACATCATCGTCACACAAATTTGTCTCCGCCGATTTACATCTCACCACTGCCATACCATTCTCAATATACAGTGTGGTATGTCCGTGCGAAGACAGAGCGGGAAGTAAAGGAAACGGACGTTGAGATGAGTGGTATGGAACTCTTTCCTGTCGACGTTTCTTACCATTTTCCCCTCCGATGCTACCCCTTACGTATTGATAGCATGTCAATCCTGGAAGCATTACGAGTCTCATTTACTCATAAGTTTCCCATGAATATAAAGGCTCTAATTAGAGACTGAAGATCCTCTCGTCAAATGATAGCGCCATGAGAACGAGATTTGACCGCGACCGAACCCAACCCAACCCATTGCGACCACTTGTCCTCTCGCCACTCCTCGAGGTCCTCCCTACTTTGCCACAGGCTACGTCTATCCAGAATTGCTGACACATTAGGGTGGTCAGCGGAGGCACACAGGCCCGACATCTGATGAAGCTCTGGACAGTGAGCGAGACAGGATCTACTTCACCGCCCTACATACTTCAAGGAAGCGTGGAACTCGCTCGTGAACGATTGTTGGTCAACCAGCTCATGGGATATTCTTTCTCCATGTATGGGAAGCCCGGTATGCGTGTTCCCGCTGCTCTGTCACCTCGTTGACGGTTTACTTGGAGTTCCGAGATCTCTACGCGCACACCGACTTTGATAGTAAGATCTCCGCCTACAATAGCCTGCGGTGGTTTTAGGACGCGGTGGTAGATTAGCGTGTGACTGCCAGGCGATGATGGGGCCCAGGAGAGACCGAGGGAGGGATGTCTTTCGTAGCATTCAGATGAGGGAGGAAGAGGGATTGGCGGCGAGCCGGGAGATGGATATAAAGTTTTGGGTGAAGATGTGATATGGTCGTGGTGATGTTTGGGGCAGCTGAGGCAGACGTCCCTGTTGGTGTAGGCGAAACTACCATTGATGTAGGTGGTGAGCTGATTATCGATGGTGCAGCACCAGCTGGAGGAGGAGGGGTTGAGACGGTGGCTTGCGATTCTAGCTGAGGTGATTGCATCGCTGTTTCTCCTTCCTGATCAACTCGGCAGCTTGTACCCTCAAAAACTCTTTCTCCGTTACCATGTCTGCCCTGTCTTCTTTATGCTCATTTTTGTCGTTATCGTTCACTACGAATCTCGGGCCTGGACTGGGGGGGCTTCGTTCGAAACGAGCGGAGCAAGCGTATCTTTCACGATGATATCCGGCTCTGGCTTTGGCAACGATGACACAGTCTCCAGCGGGGACTCATGCAGCAACACATCCGTAACGAGCATTGTATCCGTGTCACGATCCTCTCATGGGCATTGTCATGACCCCTCGACATCAGCACCCTCCTCTCAAGGTGCAAGCACCACCGTAGACTACCCTCCTACCGCTCCCGTTAGTCCTCGAACCATCAGACCTGCTCCTCGCGGTACTCAACATCTCTGCCTGCAGACAGAGTGTATGGTTGCTCATCGGATCAATGAACGCGAACTGCGCTCCGCGATGAGCCCTCGAATGCCAAACCAAGTCGTGAGGGTCCGGGAAACACGATGTTACAATTCGAGAGGGCACATGGGTAACATAGTAAGCGGTGTAGAGGTTGCTGGCATGGTGTAAAGTCATCTCGAGAACGCGTGATGTTGACAATGAGGCAGAGATAAAGGAGGATGAGGAGGCGCGAGGTGCGAGGCGGTTGTGGGCTGGCTGCTGGGACGATGGAATGATGTCAAGAGGTCGACACGCCTCCTTCTCTGGATCAAGGTCGATGGACTTCGCAAACTCGCTCTCCTCAATCACCTTCCACATGCCCTTACCAATTCCATGCCCGATCCCTGCAGCCTGACTTGATGTCTTCGCTGTTCGCACATCAAGAGATAGGGAAACGAAGATTTCACAACAACATCCAATGCCGATGGGGAGCTCGGCGGCGGGGAGATGGAGACGGTGTAAGTGGAGGTGAGATTTGAGGGTTGTTCAGAGATGGGTAAGGGCAGGTCAATGTGCGAGGAGGTGGGGGAGGAACACCGCAAACTATTTAAGGTAGTCGCAGATCATGAATTTCTCAGAAGATCGACATGGCGTAGAGGTGACCCAGGATCTGAGCAAGGTACCATTAGCTGATTTTATGAAAACGAATACTCCATAAAAACTTACCCGTACCAGGTCTGCAGACGAAAACAGAGCGATATCGCGCACAGCAATCTCAAGCGGCGCCACCGTCGATCTAAAAGTTTCCAAAGAGCCCGGCATAGATGCCAGTGGAGATAGACATCGAGGAGGGGCATGTCAGAAGTTATTCATGTATTGGCCAATCTGCACAGAACGTCACGCAAGGACTCAAGACCAGCAAACAAGTCCGACGTACCGTGCTCCCCATCGAGATACCGCCCCATCTCCAAAGGCCACGGCGCCGAGCTCGACCACTTCATATCCACATCGAAAACATTAACATGCAGTCGCAGGTGTTGGACTGGACTGGACTGCGCAGCAGGAAAGTGATACCGGGTTGGCGGGGTCTTCTTCAATTACACGGAGTCTCATGCTTTTCTTTGGGAATACTGAACAGCTTTCTTTCCCTTTGTAATGCAGAAAAGGAGGGTCGTAATGTGAAGCTTCTGGGCAGCAGTAATATAGTAGTGGAGAGTGTGAGCGCATGTTCAACGTTTAATCACAAGTCGAGTGATGATGTCACCCACAAATACAAACATTACATACCAACCACCATCACCACTCCTCGCCACTTGTTACGCACTCGTAAATTGGTGGACCGACCATTATACATCATTTAGGACAGTTGGGAGAGATGGAAGATGTCGTATTCTTGCTGGTAAGTCCATTGACTTGTTAGAGTATTTTATTCCTTGCTACTCGTCCCCTGAGCTTCGATTACAGGCTATTCTAGATTATCGAGACTCCTTTTATCCCCAATGACGTTCGAATCGTCATCGGGGCTTTATATTTCCCCACTCAATCAACGCTCTGCACCCCAACCGTCTGTGCATACTCTTAAGCCCAGTACCGTCTACGGGGACACAGTCATTGCCTTCGTGTTCAACCCATTCAGTTTACCTCGGCATCCCATTTATTTGGCTCTCTACTCGCTGTTGAAACATTCAGCGTTCATGAACCGTCGCTGCACCACCACTCCGTCCCCTGTGTTCGTTCACTCGCCGCCATTCTCCAGGAGCAATAACCGAGTCTGGAGCTGACTCTACTTCCATCTGCACCTGAGGCCGAGCCTGAATTTCGACCACGAGGGCTTGAGTCTGAACTTGAATACGCACCACGCACTCCCCTAGCTCGGAGCTGTCTTGTGAAGAACGTGTTCTGTGCGCAGTGTGAGCAGCGTGAAACGGAGGACAGAAAATAGCCGCAGAGGAATATGCAGAGAGGGCGAGGGAGAGGGCAGACGAGAGAATTGGGTGACGAAGTGTATCGACCGTGACGAATAGGAAGCATGTGGACAGCGTAATGGTAACCATGGGGCTAATCAGAGGACCAGTACACAGAGTAGCTCATTCACACTCGCACTCGCAGTCGAATGCCACAATCAATGTCAACACCAAAACAATCTCTTCCAACAGCTCTTCAATCCGGCAGCGTATGCTATCGCCATCCGAATTCGCCTTCCCACCACCAGCGTTCCATGCCGACGTTCACTGAATCGTCTGAACCCCCTTCTTATGCGGATTTCCCCGTCTCAACATCCACACTCCGCGGCTCAGTTGAATTCGAACACGGGCTCAATCAAACCATGCAGCGACGAGGGCAGAAAACGCCTGCCGCCGTACAGTAACGCCGTAGACATGCGCGCGACGCTTGCAGGGACCCCGGACAATCGAGTTTACGCGTGCGGGCAAGCGAAGGATATAAAGTGGCGCAGGACTGTGTGTGTTGTGCAGGGGACATCGTTGCGCGTGCATGAACCCTCGCGAGCGTGTGTACAAGGACGGGAGAGCCAAGGGAGGGGGAAGAAGGAGAGCGTGCCGAGCTCATTGGGGAGAGCAACATTTTGGGACAACTTACGTTCGTGATGAAAATAGGTGGGATTAGATACAGTACACAAGTTGAAATAGAGAGCGGCACGGGCTGCTTTGCATTTGGAAGTCAGAGAATTCGTTCCCCTCGAAGGGCCCTTTTTGATGACGCATTCCCCACTACCCCCATCCCGCTCATTCTAAAAATATCAGATACAGCTGCTAACTTACAATGGAACTTCGACACACTTGTATTTTACCTATCGTCTACGACGGAACTGAAGGTGGAAATTCCTACGACACTGGTCC
Source organism: Tricholoma furcatifolium (assembly GCA_018854895.1). Lineage (NCBI taxonomy): Eukaryota > Fungi > Basidiomycota > Agaricomycetes > Agaricales > Tricholomataceae > Tricholoma > Tricholoma furcatifolium. The sequence continues at coordinate 5,483 of JABAJV010008928.1, read as the reverse complement.
TACGGGTTCCGTCGTAGATGATAAGGAGAAATTGAGAATGAGTAGACCAGATATCTGACAGAACTGAAATGAGTGGATTGGTGCAAGCGATGAACTTTAAATTCGCACGATGACTCGAGTGGGCTGTTCGTCTACGACGGTACGAAGAACGGGTTGAAGTGATGAATAAATTTGGACGATGACTCGAGTGGGCTGTCCGTCTACGACGGTACGAAGAATTAGTTAGAAGGTAAGGAATAAATTCGCACGATGGGAAGAGCTACCTGTCCGTCTACGACGGTACGAAGAATTGGTTGAAGTGACGAATAAATTGGCACGATGACTCGAGTGGGCTGTCCGTCTACGACGGTACGAGGAATGAGTTAGAAGGTAAGGAATAAATTCGCACGATGGGAAGAGCTACCTGTCCGTCTACGACGGTATGAAGAATTGGTTGAAGTGACGAATAAATTGGCACGATAACTCGTGTGGGCTGTCCGTCTACGACGGTACGAAGAATTAGTTGCAAAAGTGATGAATAAACTCGCACGATGATTTGAGTTCGGTGTCCGTCTACGACGATACGAAGAATGAGCTGTGAAAATTCTCACGATGAGTCAAGTTCTCTGTCCGTCTACGACGATACGAAGAATGAGCTGTGAAAATTCTCACGATGAGTCAAGTTCTCTGTCCGTCTACGACGATACGAAGAATGAGCTGTGAAAATTCTCACGATGAGTCAAGTTCTCTGTCCGTCTACGACGATACGAAGAATGAGCTGTGAAAATTCTCACGATGAGTCAAGTTCTCTGTCCGTCTACGACGATACGAAGAATGTGATGGATAAGTTCCCACGATGAGCGAACTTCGTGTCCGTCTACGACGATTCGAAGAAGATGTAGAGTTGCCAGCACCTGTCCGTCGTCGACGGACAAGAACTGTAGAGTTGTGCAGCACCTGTCCGTCGTCGACGGACAAGAAAGTGAGTACCAAAGCTGTGAAATATTCCCACGGCAGCGTATCGTCTACGACGGACATGAAACTGAGTACCATCCTCCACCCATGTCCCCACGGCATCTGTCCGTCTACGACGGTCAAGTAACTGAGTATCATCCTCCACCCATGTTCCCACAGCATCTGTCCGTCTACGACGGTCAAGTAACTGAGTACCATTCTCTACCCATGTCCCCATAGCATCTGTCCGTCTACGACGGTCAAGTATCCACCCATGTCTCCACAGCATTTGTCCGTCTACGACGGTCAAGTACCTGAGTACTATCCTCCACCCATGTTCCCGCAGCATCTGTCCGTCTACGACGGTCAAGTAACTGAGTACCATCCTCCACCCATGTCCTCACAGCACCTGTCCTTCGTTGACGGACAAGTAAATGAGTGGACAAGCCTTCAGTAAATTCTCGCAGATGTAGTATATAGTATCTCTAGTCAATCCACTAGTCCATCCCTACTCTAGCTCACCTCAGCACACCCCAGCAAACTCTAGCCCACCCCAGCCTCACCCTAGCCCACCCTAGCCCAAAGTTTCCGACCCTAACGGGCCCTAAGTCCCATTTTCCCCTCCTGATAACCCCGAGCTCGCCCACATACTCATTCTTCGTCCAGGAGGGTTAAAAATACGCACTAGTACTCAGGCAAATTTTGTATTGTCTGTGACAGTCCATGGGGTGCAGGTCCAACACTACAGAATGTATATCCTGTCTGTAAAGGTAGTACAAGGTGTCTAGACACTCCTACTTCAATCTATTCCATTTATCGTCGTCGACGCAACGAAGACCACCCCTTAAGGGTTCTACAAGGGTGTTGCCTGACTGAAGCGATACAACAGCATGAAATGAATGCGTACTGGTGACGTGGTTGTCCATACTCTGTCTAATTTGAGAGGTAGTGGTGAAGAACTTGGAACCCTTCGAGACCTCGCTCTCGACCCACACATTACCCTGCATAAGAGACGCGAATCGCTTCGATATCGACAGACCCAAGCCTGAGCCACCGTATTCCTAGAAATGACCAAGGTTTCAAGAACAAGTAGGGTGAAATAAAGATGGAACGTACTCGAGTGGTGGATCCATCCGCCTGACAGATAGTATCGAAAATCAAGTTCAACTTGTCTTTGGCAATACCGATACCCGTATCCATGACACAGAACTCAATCCTCTGATCGTCTAAAGCCAACAACCTCGTCGAAAGTGCAACGTGGCCCTTTCGTCATACTTTGCTTGCTGTGAACTTGATAGCATTTCCCACCAGATTCGTGAGCTAACCGACGAAAAGCAACGACGATGAAATTAGCCTTGAGGAGGTAGCGAGAAAAGGTGACGAACCACGCACGTAATTCCTTGCCAGATCCTCTGTACGTTACCGACTTCGGCCTGTACACCCAGCTTACCCTCCGTACCGACTTCTCTTGCAACCTTCATGACATCTGCGGCGAAGACGGCGAGGTGGTCGATCATCATTTCTCCGCTGTGACTGACACCCGTGATCTTCTGCGTCAGCTCTCCACGGGGAATGGCTGTAGTAGCGACCGCGATGGTACGCACTTGCAGCGTGAGCTATTTTGAACATGTCAATGGTGGCATCGAGGCCAGTTAGAGTACAACTCACATTAATATTTGTCAAGTCCTTCCAGGTCCCGCCTACGTTCGTTACGCGTACCTGACCAACCAACTTTCCTTCCGTGCCAACCTCTCTTGCTACACCCGTCACCTCGTCGGCGAATACGACTCCGTCATCTCATTGACAGTTTCCTTGAGCTCGAGGATCTCTCCCCGCACGTCGACTTCGATCTTCTTGGTGAGGTCGCCGCCAGCGACGGCCTTGGTGACTTGGGCAATGGAGCGCAATTGGTTCGTCGAGTTCATGGCCATGAGGTTGACGTTGTCGGTGAGGACCTGGGTATGGAAAATGTTGGCGTAGTTCTACGTGTACGTGAGGGAAAAGACTCGCCTTCCACATGCCTTGGTCAGACATCAACGGGTAGGGAAGCTCTTTCTGTTTCGGGTACCAGGACATTCAGAAGATGGCTAGGATGGATAAGATGGGCCAAGCGTACCTTAATCTGCCACTTAGTCTGCGCGGCAGGCGAGTCTGCACTCAAGCAATGCACCGTATAATGCAACAACGTGAAATCGAGATAGATATGACAGAACCCGCACACCTGGTTCGTGCATCCAGCTATCAATGGTTGACCCAAACAAAGAAAGTCGTAAGTTTTCTCCTGAAATAAAGAGAGGGTGTGCTTACGCGTGTCAACCTTGGATACCAAAAACAACACGACGCTCTTTTCCGCAGCTAGGCCTGTCACGTCCACGTCTTCGCCCTTTTCGCGTCAGCTCAGCGGGAAGAATGTCGCCGATATGGATCGGAGACAGCTTGGGTGCTTTCTAGGAATCTCCAGCGTCGCTCTCTTTTGCCTCGTGGACGCCAGAAAATTTGACCGTGCCAGGGCTTGACATTCTCGCAGAACGAAACGCCCTTGTCCAGACTCCACCACTCCTCCATGCCCGTCTCTCCACCCCTCATCGAAGGCGGCGCGCTCCTCGTTCCCCTCAAGACGACGGAGTGTCCAGGCGAGTCCGTGGACGTGGGGGAAAGGTGGTGGGTCTTCACTACCGAGGTCACTGAACTCCAGCGCTGACAACCGCGCCCACGAGCAGGTAAACACTGTTTTGAAGGGCGAGTCGAGGTCAAGCCTGCGCCCCACAGTCGCGATACCATACCGGACGACGAGAAAAGAAACCGGTGCTGGGACCACGGCAGAGACTGGGATACAGAGCCTTGTCAAGAAGACGACGAGCCCAGCGAGGAACAAGGACAGGGACAGGTGCAGAAGTTTCGGTATACCATCCACGATGCTCTCGGCGTGTTACCTCTTCATGCCCTCAGCCAAGAACATCCTGACTCTCGCGCGATCGACCTGCTTCCCGGGCTCGTGAACGGGTTTCAACAAGCTGTGGATTGATTCCAGGACGAGGATGTGTACAGGACGGCGCCGAGCTTGCACAAGAGGCTCGTGCCCCACGATATATCGATAACGATGACAGCGCGGGAGGCCTTGAAGTGACTAGCGCTCGATTCTCCGAGCCACAACTGTTGGGAACCGGGTACCAGATGTGCAAGGATGTCATGTGCATCGACGCGGGATCTTGTTGAACTCGAATAATATGAGATGAGATAAATCGACGCAGAAGGGAGGATGGAGAGGCGAGAGGCGAGAGGCAAGAAGCGGTGCTACTGGTACAATCGAAAAGACTTCAAGAGGTCGACGGTCGTCTGCGTAACCCGAGAGTATCTACAGACGAATGGGGTTCTAAAAAATCGGTTGGTAAACTCTAACAGAGGGGAAAAAGGCCACAGCGACGATTCGAACGTCATTGGGGCTAATGAGGATGATATAGAGAGTCAACAAGCTGTAAAAGGTTCCAAGAAATCAGGTCGGAACAGAGGGGCTACAGGCCTTGACAACAGACACACCTGAGTGAATTATACATTGTCTCGATGTCCCGGCCGTCCTGAGATTAAAGTATAACCTTTACGGGTCAACAAGAGCCGAGATGTAGCGAGGATGCATCGGTGGTGGTAGTTGTGTTTGTTAAAGTTATTTAAATTTGGTGACATCATTTGACTTTGATCGATTGCAACCACAACTCTACGCATCCTGATTCCTCAGTTCAACGTCAACCCTCGCATATAGGAGCCTCTCCCTTCCGCTGCCTATCATTTACATTTTATTGCCGCCGCGGAGCCCGAAGGAGAACTTTATGGAGGCTGAGTTGAGGTACAGGGACTAGAGTTGGTGTATTCCGGCGTGGTAGAGGCGCGAGGCCCCGATGGTGAGTACCTACTAGTTATTCAAATTCAAACTCCATATTTGATATTATAACCAGTTATCCTCGTCTAGCTTCGAAGCTTTGGAGCTGCAACGATGTTCGAACCATCGTTGTGGTTTTTATATCCGTTACTTCATTCACGAGCGCCTCACTTCGGCTTCTACCTACCTAGCCAACCCACTCAACACCTACGCTCACCATGGTCTCCCAAAGTCTTCTGTTTATATTACATGGGACGACAGCTCTGCGATACATCACCTGCCTGCCTTGCTCAAAACACCAGGCTTGTTTCCGTGAGTCCATCGACTTTTTCGTGACCTATCCTAACTAACCCCCAGACCAGCACACAAATCTCACCTCTGCGCACAAATGGCCAACATGCTCCACCTCATCCCACCCCCTTTCCCAACTGCGCATGCGGCGAAAAGGCAACAACTGCCCTTTCAACGTCATGAACCGCTTCGTCGCCGAATCCGACGACCCACGTCACAGACCTTATCTCGGCCCTCTCGTGGGCACCACACGCGGCTTCAAGACCCGCGAATGCGTCCCCGGCTCTGGCGGGCTCGGAGGAGTAGATATGGACGACGAGGAGACTGAAGACGAGCTCGATGTGCCCCGCCCCCCTTCTGTCCGCCACGTCCCCCTGATCCCGAG
>JABAJV010008926.1:0-12602 GCA_018854895.1 Tricholoma furcatifolium | reverse complement strand
GTCTAACATACTTAGGGGTGCACGCTGGGAACATCCCGAATTCCAGTGATCTCTAGAATGCACATCTTATCTGCGACGACATTCTATTCTCCGATCACCATCAATCACTCTGGTTCAAACAGTTACGCCCAGACTAATCTCTGCCTTCGGACTCCGAGCTCGCCTCGAAACGCAAGGAAGCTCGTCGTTATTGCCCGTCGTTTGACAGATCTTCTATCTACTGGCTGACTACACGGTGACAAACAAACGGGAGAAGTATGACAAGGACTCTAGAATCAATTCGCAGACGCACATTTTATTGTCAACGACAAAGATATCATTATTTGTTGAACATATCATCAAACCATATGTATACATATAGGCACCACAACTGTTATAAAGGATCCCAGGACTAAAGCCACAATCCTGTACTTTTCAAACTTGGAGATCTTGCACTATCATGTCATCTGCAGACTACGTGATCGTTGGCGGTGGAGTTACAGGCATTGCTCTTGCAGTGAGGCTCTCGGAAGACTCTTCAATTAACGTGACTGTCTTGGAAGCGGGCTCTGCACCGTTTCACGACGAACATATTGACACTCCGGGTAAGGTCTTCATTGCAACTTGATGGCGATATCAAGTCTGACCGTACACTATCATTTCACAGGATATATCCTTCACCAGCTAGGAAACCCGACAAAGGACTGGGCGTTCTTCAGTACTCCCCAGAAACACTTAGGCGATCGACCTGTGTATCTCCCCAGGTGAGATTCATTGTCTATTCTTGCCAAAACAGTTTCTCAATAGCAGATCTACCACAGGGGTAAGAGTATCGGAGGCTCAAGCCTGGTAAGAAATCCGAGCAATCTATCCAAGGTCATTCAACCTGATCTAAACACTTCCAGCTGAATTTAATGTTATACAACCGGTGACGTCCCCTTTCTTCATAACCATATCTCGAGGTCAACTGACGCTAGCATTGACTCAGGGCATGCGATATTGAATACAACGGCAAGTTACCTATCATGGCGATTATGCGTTGGCTGTTGAGTGATGGCTGACTTGTTATCGATTGATATTGATAGATATTGCCACCAAACTCGGTGCTGAAGGTTTTTCTTGGGACGACCTCCTTCCGTACTTCAAAAAGGTTCAGTTTCCATGTTTTGATTGCGTTCTCAACTATGTTTATAAACTAAACGAATGGTTTTCCGCAGTCAGAAGGTTTGAAATACGATGAGGAGTACGCCGAGAAGCATGGATTCAAGTTCGATCCCAAGTTTCATGGAACTACCGGTCCTGTGCAGACGCGCATTCCTCGTTTCTTCAATCCTGCAACATTCCCTTGGTTGGAGGTACTCCAAGGACTAGGCATAAAGCACAATCCTGATCCAGTAAGCCCAAGTTCGTTCTTGTCTCATCAAACACAGTATAAACTCCCGCTTTAGTCCGCTGGAGACATCACTGGCTCCTGGATCTCCCTCACCACCGTCGATGATAAATCCATCAGGTCCTCTGCCGCCAGTGTGAGTTGCTTATGTTACAAAAAATCTTATTCATTGTCGATAATTGACGGGGCAACATAATAGGCTTACTATGAACCCAACCAATCGCGTCCCAATTTGAAGGTGATTTCCGGCGCACTTGCCACCAAGGTCCTGACGTCAGGCAATGACACGGTTGTTGCCACCGGCGTTGAATACCTCAAGGATGGCGTCCTGCACACTATTCATGCAAAAAAAGAAGTCATTCTGAGCGCTGGAAGCTACAAGACTCCTCAGATATTAGAGTTATCGGGCAAGCTGCCTTACCCCAGATATTTTCGATATCACTCATACTTGTTGCAGGTTTCGGAGACCCCGAAGTCTTGAAGAAACTTGGCATTGATGTCGTCGTGAACTTGCCCGGTGTCGGCAACAACCTTCGTATGTCGATAACTTCCACTTTTAACACTTTTTTACATGACTGATTGTCGTCTCAGAGGTAGCTTGGAACATATTTAACATCTTATTTGATCTGACAGATCTATGTCTAGGACCACTATATGATCCCGTTCACCACTAAGGTAAAGAAAGGAGTAGATATCGAGACTTTTGCAAAGGTCGAGGATCCTGCTGTCGCAGCGAAACATACAGAGCTTTTGTGAGTTATTGAACCACGACTCCAATCTCTTCAACCCAATCTCACACGTGGCTATGCTTTACAATAGCAAGACAAAGGGTACCGGATTGCTTGCTGGGACTCCCGTCGCATACGCCATGTTGAAATTGAAAGACTTCGACAAGGAGGGTAAAATCGCAGCACTGGGAAAGAAGCTCGTATTACCCGACACTCCTATATATCGTTTGCAAAAGGAATGGCTCCACAACGACCGCATCCCTTTCATCGAGTAAGTCATGGTTCTCTCCTTCGGTACCTACGCGATGGCCTTGTTTCATAACCTTGTCTTTCCAGAATGACCGGATACGATCGATTCATGCCTGGACTTGCAGCTCCTGAGCCAGGCGCACAGTACCTCTCAACCTCGATCATCACTCTTCATCCATTCAACGTTGGTTCCGTCCACATCACATCCACCGACCCCAATACCCCTCCCGCAATCGACCACAACTACTTGGACAACGAATTTGACCTTCAAGTTCTGATCGAAGCATTCAAATTCACCCGAACGATGTTCAACAGCTCCCCATTGAAAGATCTTGTCGAGGAAGAGGTGTCTCCAGGACCTAATTACCAGACCGACGAGGAGATTACAGAGTTTATCAAGAAGGTTTTGGCAACTTGCTGGCATCCTGTTGGGACTGCGGCCCTTTTGCCTCGTCAAGACGGTGGTGTCGTGGATACCCAATTCAGAGTTTATGGGACGAAGAACCTTCGTGTGGTCAGTTCTTGCCCGATGCATTTTCACAATTGTACAACTAACTCATGGATTGCTCTTAAGGCTGATGCTTCCATTATCCCGATTCAGATCGGCGGTCACCCTCAGGCAACGCTCTATGCCTTTGCAGAGAAGGTAATGTTTTAACGTCTCTAAGTGCTTAGATCTGGTTGCTCATTGAACGATTGTTTCCAGCTTGCGGATATCATCAAAGGAGATTCGACTTGAAAGTAGGTTTTGGCCGTGGGCTGCCTGTCTAAACTTATCTGAATACTATCACAAAGGCTCCTGATTCTGCATCCTACATGATCTTGTATGATCTTGTCTCGCGTGTACTTCTTAGCGATATAGATTGTGAAAAATGAATTGTTCTATTCAATTAGAGATAAGTTCAACTGCCTGCAGATCTAAAGTGCATGTTTGTCAGGTAGTATGAGGTTTTCTTTGTCTTTGTGGTACAAGTATATGTAGACTTGATGCAGTGCGATAGCCTGGCTACCCGTGTACGTCTGGAGCATAAAGCATTGGAGTGGGAATACGTTTAACGTGAGTATTGTCTCGGGTGTGGCGAGTCCTTTTCCCGTCCATTTGTTTATGAATAAACCTTGAGTGATTTATTCCATCTTTAGCCCACCGGATACCCTGAGGAACCATTTTGGACGCTGTATGGGTTGGCGGGAGAGCCGGTTGAGCCTGCCGGCGTTGACGAAATTCGATTCCAATGGTGATAGTCGTGGAGTTGAGCTCATTGGTGTTTTGGGCGCTGGGACTGATGTTCCAAGTCCGGAAGACAAGCCAATACGGGAACGTGTGGAGGTTGTGGTTCGCTCGCAATTGAGATTTGGACTGAGAATTACAAATCATTCTCGCTGATCATGGTGCGCAACATCATTGTTGTGGTTTTATGATAGAACTCTGTACTAACTATTATATGTATATAAGGATTTCGAATTCATGGGCGTCACACCATTGTCTTTGTTCGAGGGTATAAGTTGCCCTTACGACTTGCTTACGACCATGTGAGATATGTACCGACGGCCCAGGGTCGAACTTATCAGGAATGATTCACCAGATAACCGACAATGGTTTATATATGATAGGAGAATTGTAGGAATTCTTATCCGCTGCCAATTCTTATCTACCCAATGGGATTCACTTTATCTATCTCACTTATCTATTTCAAATTCAGTATGATGTATTCAACTAGATATATACATCGTCTCTTTATTTATCTGTGAGATAAGGAAGCAAGAAAACCAGTTATGCCCTGACATTTTGAGAAGGGAAAACTAAAGATAACGACTACGGTGTGAATATGACAGCACGGATTTACCTAGAACCATTTCACTCTTTGTCGTCCGTCATGTCGGTTGCTTCTAGTATTAGTGAACTGTACACACCATCCCAAAGCTCATCGGAGAGTGCGACATCAACGTCATCTTCCTCTGCTCTTTCAGACTTTCCGGAACCCTCTGTTCAACTTCCGTCTCCATTTCTGCCTCCGTCGTTGGCCGTTGCGCAATTTACAAACGTCGACACATGTCCCAGAGCAATCGACAGTGTCTTTCCCCAGGTACCCCAAGATGAAGCGTGCAAGCAAGGAGATAAACAAGATGCGTAAGTAGTTCAGCCTTTGGAGTTTGCAGGCGCAAATAACGATGTTGCTAGTGGGACTCCAGATGAATGGGTCATCCGCGACAGTCGAATGGTTCGACTGACAGGGAAGCATCCATTCAATTCGGAAGCGAAGTTGAACGACCTCTTTGCAAACGGTTTTCTGACCCCGAGTAATCTTTTCTACGTGCGCAATCATGGAGCAGTACCGCAGGTGGATATGGCGACGGCGAGGGAGTGGCCACTCATGATCCATGGGTAATGATTTTGCGCACGTCTCTGAAGAAATAGCTGACCGCGTTGAATGACCAGATTGTGCAAAAACCCCGTGACGTTCACTGTCGAAGATCTATGCTCGAAGTTCGAAGTTATCACAGTGCCAGTTACGTTGGTCTGCGCCGGTAACCGACGCAAAGAGCAAAACATAGTCCAAAAGTCCCTTGGATTTTCCTGGGGCGCAGCTGGGCTTTCTACAGCCCTGTTCACCGGTGTACGATTAGCTGACGTTTTGGAGCACGTCAAACCAACTAGGGGAGCAAAGCACGTTGTGTTCGAAGGATCTGACAAGCTTCCAAATGGTCCATATGGAACAAGGTTAGACGAGACAGATTTAATAGCCTTAAGGCCCTAAGTTACTGACTTTTCGAAGTCAACTGTTGTCTTGGGCTCGAGATCCAAGGAAAGGCATGATGCTAGCATGGGGAATGAACGGCTTGCCGTAAGTTCGACTGATCCAACAGCATATATATTGTTTACCATCTGTGCAGGCTGGAACCCGACCATGGGTTTCCTTTGCGACTTGTAGTTCCCGGTCAGATTGGAGGCAGGTCCGTGAAGTGGTTGAATCGCATCGAACTATCAGAGATCGAGAGCCAACATCATCTTCATTTCTGGGACAATAAGGTTCTTCCTACTACGGTGGAACCGGATCGTGCAAGAGTCGAAAAGCAGTGGTGGTATGACCCCAGGTTTGTTTCAAAAGTTCGCTTGCCACCAAGTTTCTACTATTGATGTATTATCCTGGGCAGCTATATCATTCGAGATCTGAACGTCAACAGCGCCATTGCATGCCCAGATCACGGAGAAATAGTTCAAGTCAAAGCCGAAGAAACATATACAGTCCGAGGGTACGCCTATGCTGGTGGTGGACGTCGAATCACACGCGTGGAACTGTCGTTTGATGATGGGAATTTATGGATGCTCGCGGAGATCGAATATCCTGAAGACGCATTTCGTGCCTCTGCCTTCTCTGACGCTGTCTATGGCACCTTGGACCTCACTGACGATGATCAGTGCTTCTGTTGGTGCTTTTGGTCATTCAGCGTGCCGCTCACACTGCTGCGCGAGAGTGCGAGTATAACTGTCAGGGCTATGGACGAATCTTTGGCTCTTCAGCCTAGGAATATGTACTGGAATGCAACTGGGATGATGAATAACTGGTGTGTTTGTTGTTTTCACTGTAAAAGCTCGCATTCACGAAATATCAGGTGGTTTAGAGTTTGCATCCATGCGCTTGATGACGAGAGATTGCAGTTCGAACACCCAACAAGTATGATCATTTGTTACCAGGGATCCATGATACTTACTTATGCTTTCAGTGGCTGGGACTCAACCTGGTGGATGGATGCTTAGGCTCAAGGATTCAGGGAAAGACCCATCGAAACCAAATTTCTCTGTGGCAAACGCTCCATCTACGCCCGAAACTGACATTCCATTGCCAGCGAAAGCCCAGATCATCATCCCTATGACACGACCGGATGTTAATCGAAAGATTACCGTTGAAGAACTTCGTTCTCATGCAAACACTGAAAATCCATGGTTTGTTGTCGCTGGTGAGGTTAGTCAATCGCAATATTATCTCTTTGATTAGTACCACCGGCCTTACGACGTCCGCAATATAGGTTTACGATGGTACTGAATACCTTAGTGAACATCCAGGAGGCCCTCAGTCGATAACACTTGTAGCGGGCGAAGACGCCACTGAAGATTTCATGACTATTCACAGCTCTGATGCTAAACGAAAGTTGGCTCAATTCCATATCGGTACTCTAGTTGGTAACCTGACAGAGTTAAACGCGACGTCTCCGACGGACAACTCTCAGGATGGCGTTTCCTTCCTTCATTCAACGAAGTGGAAGACCACCGTTCTTCAAAGCGTGAAGGACATCTCAAAGGACTCGAAGATCTTCCGTTTTTCATTGGACGGGGAGAAACGGGATCTGGGTCTTCCAATAGGACAACATGTATACGTACGCCTCAGGAGAAAAGCCAAGGGACAAACTACCGCAGACCTTGTCCAACGTGCCTATACACCTGTCTCAAGGAGGAACGATAGAGGATTTATTGATTTGCTCGTGAAGTAAGTGCAAGCTCTTTATATAGCCTAGCGGCTGGGGGTAACGTTGAAATTCTGATTAGGATATACTATCCAAACCAAGAGTTTCCTCTCGGGGGACGTATGACGCTAGGATTCGATGAACTTGCCATTGGCGACTCCGTTGAACTGAAAGGACCCTTGGGACACTTCGTGTGGCTCGGTGAAGGCCTGGCATCGGTTCATGGTACAGAACGGCGCGTTCGACAGATTGGTATGATATGTGCTGGGAGTGGTGTCACTCCCATCCTTCAAGTCCTACGGGGCATTTTAGTCGACACTATCAACAACGATACAAACGTTTGGCTGCTTGACATCAATCGGGATCTTGATGACATTCTATGCAAGGACGAACTTGATCAACTGGCGAAAGACTATGGTTCCCGATTTTCTTTGCGGTACTCCTTGACAGGAAAAGCGGTTCCTGGAGATTGGTCTCACTCCGTCGGTCGCCTGGATCAAAAGATGCTCAGTGCATATCTTCCTCATCCATCACAGGATGGTATAATATGTATGTGTGGACCTCCACGAATGGAACGAATTGCAACAGGTGCTTTGTTTCGTTTTCATATATTGTCGACATCTAAAAAGTTGTGTGCAGAGTATCTTGTGGACATGGGTTGGAATGGGCGTTCTCAGATTATAACATTCTGAAGACTTGTCAGTGCATCAGATAGTGATTCGTTTATCACATCGATTCTTTATTGCTTTAAAGGCGTGTATTTCCATCGTGGGATGTACGGTAGTCTAGTGATATGTATGGGCTCCTGGTTGTATGCATTGCAGAGAAGGGCGTGGAGTTGACAATTGTCCAATTGTGTGAAAGAAATTGAAGTGTACAGGATGATAAAGATATAATAATAATACGATAGGACCAAGGAACAAAGCGTACAGAAAGAACTACATATCATGCTGTTTGATCATCCATTGCTGTTGTTCTTTTCAGTTGGACCCGCTGCAAAATGCTACTAAACCAAGAGACGATTTGCTTCCGCCCTGACCTTTCTGTAGAATGGACTGTAACAAGATCGTCCTCCGTCACCTCACCGCCTTCCGTTCCATTCCGCGTCCCCTCGTCCGGCGTTTCATCCTCCGGCTTACCTCCCCTCAGTCGTGAGAACCATCTGCGGAATTGAAAATGTGATTCTTCCCAAAACGTCCAGATACACCAGATGACGAAACCGCAGACCAATCCCGCGCTGCTGGCGACGATAGAACGTGTCGGTGTTTCAGCTCTCACAACACACATAAGCATAAACGCAATAAAGAAGGTCCACATCCTGAAATCTGCCATTAATGTTGAAGTACGACAGGCAAGAAAAGGGTCAACTATACCCCCAAGTAAGCAGTGCGTAAGGCAAACTGTAGAGGATAGCTAAGCCCTCGAATTTGCGCTTAGGATTGCAATGTCGTTGAAGATATCTTTGCTAATTGGCGAGAAAGGATGCTGAACATGCATACAGCGAAGTAGAAAAGAGTCGACTCACATATTGAATCACATCCCAATCGTCGCGTATTTCGTTCTTGTGTGCGCGAACCAGCATCAAAGCCAGCAGCATACTTGCAAAACTGGCGACGACGGACAGATAACTGGCTATCTGCGCACTAGTCCGATAGGGAAGTATGACACCGCTGTTGTTTGAAGGATCGTTTGATGGAATTGCCAGGAAGGCGACATTGGCATTAAGAAGGATTGATGCCTGCATTCAAGATGTATTCAATTCTAAATCGATTGAGTAGGAATCTGACGTACGTGCACAATATGTTCCCCCCATTGAGTGGTCAGTTTCACGAAGAAGTTGAGACAACGAACTCTGATGGCTATTTCGTCAACCCAAAGCTCATCCAACGCTTTAAGGTGAACGTTGGGTGCAACGAATAGAAGAGGAGAAAGGAGCCTGATGAGCCAAGTTCTTTTACGCTTCTCATTGCCATGGACGCTTTGCGTATAATTAAGACGTGCTCCATATTGTCCATAGTAGTTGAGAAACCGATCGTTGGCTAGGGGTACTTGAGACTTACTTCACGATTGCGTCTCGCAGAGTACTTACCAAATCGCATCATAAAGCGTCCTAGCAGCGATATTTAAGTGAGAACACGCAGAGATCTAGAAAGCAGCTAACCGATACACCAATGGCTGTTAGACCTCGAGTGCCTAAGTTCTAATGAAGGTCAATTTCATTGTATTACGTAGATATGGGGCCATTATAGCTCTCACCCATCGCCCCTTTGACAATTTCGTTCATTTCTCGAAGGCGTTCGGGAGTTTCATAGACGGTAGCACTAAAACTAGTGACAACATCTTGGCAAAGAGTATTATTGTGTGAAATTTCATTGAAAGACTATGATACCGACCTGTTCGAGCATTCGCTAGTGTATTCAAGACCAGTTCATATATCTCCGAAGTTGCTGAATTGACGTCAGGGAAAATATCCCAGTGACACCTTGAATGATTTCAGCACCGTCCAATTTTACAATAAATTACACCCACCAGTATTGGTATTCTAGCCACACTTCTGCGATAGAAGGTTCAAGAACAGAAGACGTATAGACATCTAATCAATATCTTACTGATATGTGAAGGTGAAAGCACATCTCCTCTAACTTGAATGTGTTCCGAAATATCATATGGTTGCAACCAGAACAAGCTTTGGCTGGATGCAGAGGCATAATAATATCCACACCAGGTCTCTCCATTCTCTATGGTGATTTCAAGCATAAGGTGGGCATCGTTCGGTTGAGACATGTTCCTTGAGCGAGTGAAATCCTCGAAAATTCTTATAAAGGATAATAGAGGCTGGCATATCGATTCCTCCCACATCCATGACTCAGTAATGATCCTCTGTCACAGATTAAATTATGGCTGGCTAAAAAAGATTGATTGCCCACACCTTTGAGCGGTTATAAAAGTAGGGTTGACCTTCGGGCTGAATCAGTTGTTCCCACCCCTCTGGCAGGGCGTCACTATTAACAATGGTCAATCTGAAAGTTCAGGAGTCTAACGCAAGTGCTCACAGGCAGAATGAATTCTGAAACGGTCCAAGCTCGCAATCGATGTATTTCTTTGCGCTGAGAAGGTATGGGTCGAAGAACACCAATTCAATTAAGATGCAACTTACATCGTTCTATTCCGTTTATACCTCGGAATTTTCATGGGCAGGAGAGGATAAATGTAAGTGTGGCTCTCAATTCCTACTACAGAAATCCTGCTACTCGCCCCAGCGACGTGAGCCAACACATCTCCACCTGGAGGTAGAAGAGACGGTGAAGCCGGAAGAACCAAAGCAATCTGAGATCCACTTGGAGAACGCGTCAACTGCAAGTTCTGGCTAGACATCATGTTCGGCGTATTAACAGACAAAGTGGTGGTGGCAGAAGAGACTGATGCTCCGCCTAAGGAAATCGAGCTGCGAGCAGATGGAGAAACGGCCACGGAAATCGAGCTGCGAGCAGATGGAGAGACAGTTCCGGAAGGCGGCGCGAGGAAGGATCTATCAGAAGGTTGAGGGCTATCCTCAGGAGGCAACACGTTCAATTGTATTTCACTCGAAGACGTCGTCCTGTGGAGAGATGGTGCGGAGCGGGATTGGCGAATCGAATACGAGGTGTGCGAAGGCAGGTATGACGCCGCTATTGTACCAGGCTTTTCTCCATCTGTCCTCATCTCCTCCAGACTCCCCCCGGCGTCACTTCCATCTGGTCGAGGTTTTCGTGATGGCGGTGGTGGCGACTTTGCCCCAGAGCGGCGGTGTTGGCCCCGAAAAGACATCCACTGCTGTAAGTAGCGCAGACAGCGTAAAACAAGAGTCCAAACATAGCGACAGCGCCGGGCCAGGTATTTCAAGGCGCTGATAAAGGCCTGAGCTTTGGGGGCGATGGAAGGAGCCATTGAACCCTGGGGGGCACAACAAGGGGGGGAGGCGATGCCAGGTGTGTATCGTGTACATCTGCTTATTTACTATCACGCCTTGTGCTGATAGACGCCCAAAGCGTCCATGATAAAAAAATCCCACGAAAAAAGACGTGAACAAGGGCCATCTGTTTCTAGCCTTCTAGCACTACATGATCACCGAACTTTCTGAGCATAAAGGTTGTGAGCAGATTTCAATGTCGTCTGCCAACACCAAGCTGGTATAAAGCGGCAGTTGCTGAAGATGGTGGCCAAGTGACGGGCCGGCGCTCCGATGTTGAAGGTTTTCTGATTGCAGTGCTGTGAAGGCTGTTGTCTATAAACTGTCATTATACGTATGCAATATATCAGATGAGTTAAAGGCTCACAAAAAAATCCATTCGAAAAGTTATGCATTATGTTTTGCTTGTCTCGAGGGCAACTTGATGTTACTGGTAGATGGGCCATTTTGTATTGAGGTCAGACGTCAATTAGGCTGACCTCAATGCGAGATACTAGCTCGCCAGTTCTTGCAAATCACGAGCTCGGAGTCGGTGAGAATATCACTGTCAATGTTATTCTAGTCGAAGAAGTTGTCACGACGGAGTCGAGCGGTCAACGTTGTTAAGTCCAAGTTCAAGACTGGTCACATGATCGCTTTATTTTGCGATCTGCGTTCTCACTAAACTTGTGTCAACCAGTGCGATGAAGGCTAACGAGCACGTAGTCCTCATTGGATCCAAGGTGGTCCTAGTACCATACCTTCCAGAACATGTTCCTGTAAGTGATCTAACGCGAAATGGCCCAAATAGCCCTTGGTTTCATCTTTTATCGCAGAAATACCATGACTGGATGCAGGACGAGGAACTCCAGCGCCTGACGGCCAGCGAGCCTCTTAGCATAGAAGAGGAGTACGAGATGCAGCGTATGTCTGTGCAAGCACAGTAATTGGCACGAATCTAACGTGGTTCAGGAAGAAAAGTGGCGACTTGATGAAGACAAGCTCACTTTTATCATCCTATCGCTCGAATCACTTTCAGGAGAGCAAATTCTACGAGATCTGCCATCGAATTTGTCTCCGACAGACGAGACAATCAGGAGCTTGCCTATGGTCGGGGATGTGAATATGTTTCTCAAGGGAGAGATACCCACTTCAGAAACAGCTGCTGCATCGAAATCGAACGCAGGTGTGTCAGGGGAAGATGACGAAGATGCCGAAGAATTTGAAGCCGAAATGGAGATTATGATAGCTGGTACGCGCTGATTTCAATATCTTAAAACTATCTCACTCATTTCTGAACCACTTGTGCACAGAACCAGGATACCGACGCAAAGGTCTAGCGCTTGAAGCGCTGCAGCTCATGCTCGAATACGCTACCGGCTACCCAAGATCCTACTTCAGCGATACTTCTGCTGTACTGTCGAACCCTTCAAGCAAAGGTCTAGGCATCCCACCGTCGTCGCTCTTGGCTCGCATCGGGGATGCGAATGCGCCGAGCATTAAGCTGTTCGAGATGCTTGGATTCCGTATCACGCGTCGTGTAGAAGTTTTCGAGGAGGTCGAGATGCGGTTTAGGGTCAGTTTGTTCTTTTTTAGCCTCCGAACTGTCTGGTTAATAAGAACTTCCAGCCATAGTTCTAAGTGTCTCCAGTCGTTCCAAGCAGAAGCTATCTCCGAGGAGGGACCGAGGCGGAAGGCCCCCATAAATTCACTCCTGCTCCTCGGAGAACCGCCACAATGTCATGATAGATGTTCGACTCTAGACCAACCTCTTTTGTACTAGAGGACAACTTTCGCTCGGAGTTAGAGGTACCGAGCCTTGTCCAAACAAATTTGACGCTTTGAGTCTACTTGACTGTAAGATCAT
>JABAJV010008925.1:0-12634 GCA_018854895.1 Tricholoma furcatifolium | reverse complement strand
ACCAAGTCCATACCACAAGCAAGTTCGTGTGTGTTCACCGATGGGAATTGTAGTTGTCATGATGCGTGCGATTATCTATTCATTTGTCTCTGTGATCTGTTGGCTATAGCGCCGAGCCCGAGGGACATGAGGCGGCAAGGTAGGTCGAGACGCCATACTACAGAATATTGAACTCGGGGACTCGAAACGAAAAACCTTAATCCTTCCTTAATTAAATATCGTACTATATGGAGTTGTTGTGGTGATGTGTGTGTGTGTTGCATGAGTTCTATAATCTATTGGTTATAATGTAGTGTGTGCGAAGGGCCGTGAGGTGAAAAGGTACCATACTGAATATTCCACCGAGGCACTTCTCCCCTCACGTCCAGAACGCAGCACATGACTTAGACATTGGATTGGTTGCCAGCACCGTATAGTTTATATGCAGGGTCATCGTGTGGGGTGTCGGGATGAAGTTGTAACATGCCGTCCCAAAGTGCAGCAGAAGATTTCGAAGGATCTGAAGCTGCTGGGTCAGAAAGCGAGCCGGGATGTAGATGTCCAGTTTGGCTAGTAGTTGCCACAGCACCAAGGAGGATACTCGGCATCCTGGTCATCGACGTCGATCTGCAAAAAAGCAAGTGTTAGTAAAGGATATGGTAGCTAAGAAAAAAAAAAACAGCGTACGTTGTCATCGGCGGCCTAGCTTTAGAATTGTTTCGTTTCAACTTTCCTTTCAAAGCCATGGAGGAAGATCTCAATCGGCCACCACGGACATTTGTAAACATATGAAGATTCTCTTTGACGATGTTCATTGTATTATTCCGCGTTTCGCTTTCGCTATTGGCAGTGGGAAGTACTTCTGGTCTACTGAGGAGACCAACCTTGATGAAAAGTCTTTCGAACGGTTCGTCGGGGAGCCAACGAATGACAACGCCAAGGGGGATAGACCCAAAGCCTAGTGCAAGCGAGATACCCCATTCACGAGCTCCGATTCTCGTCACTTGAAATGCGTCTCCAGCGACAAAGACGATCAGAGTTTGCACACCAATTTCTGAAATACATCCCATCAATCAATGAACACTCTGAAGAGTGAGGAACAGAATATACCAATGAAAGTGATGGCCAAGAAGTATTTATTCCTGAGGATATTCTCAAAGATGTTCAGGTGCCGATCGATCCGCCTGCAATTAATGGAGTTGAAAATCTGGGCGAACACGAACATATTAAACACGACTGTCTGAACAATAAGGTTTGTGTTCCGGTCCGTGAGAGTGTTTCCGGTGAGATGAAGGCCCAAGATTTGAAGCCCAAGGAAGTGAAAGCTGAGTATAACTGCAATCTGGTAAATGGATTGGATGAAGATTTGCTTATACATATTCGTCGTAAGCAGGCCCGATTTCCTATCTGGTTTCCTCTTCAGCATCGACTCCGATGCAGGATCAGTCGCAAGAGCCAACGCTGCAAATGGATCCATAATAATGTTGATCCACAGGAGCTGCACCGCCGAGAGAACAGAGGATTGTGAATTACTAGCCACCGCCGAAACGAAAGTAATGACAACGGCCGTGATGTTAGTTGAGATTTGGAACTGCAGGAACTTGCGTACGGCGTCGTTGACACATCGGCCCCACATAATAGCCTTGACGATAGATGCAAAGTTACCATCCATAAGGACAATATCTGACGCCTCTTTCGCGACCTCCGTACCAGAAATGCCCATGGAAAAGCCGACGTTCGCCACCTTAAGCGCAGGGCCATCGTTGGGGCCGCCACCGGTGACTCCCACGATCTCGCCGAGGCTTTTGAGTGTGCTAACCAGTACTTCCTTATCTTTTGGAGACGACCGCGCAAGGACCTGAAGCCTCGGCACAATCTCAAGCCGTTCTGCCTTGTTGAGTTTCCTGAACTTGGGCCCTTCCATGATAACACCGCCAGGTGTGTAGATGCCACATTGAACAGCAATGGAGCGTGCAGTCAAAACGTTATCGCCCGTGCACATTCTGACGCTGACACCAGCATTGGCACACTCTTCCACCGCTTCCTTGATGCCAGGGCGAAGTGGGTCCTCGATACCAATAATGCCGATAAGAGTCAAATCTTGCGCCAAATCTGCGAAATCAACCTGGTAGGGAGTGAATGTTCTTAGAATCGAATCTAAAACTGGAGTCAAGTGCATACCGAGTCTTCCTCGTCATTCTGCAATCCCCTAGGTGGCCAGCTCTCAAAGTCCCTGTAGCATAGCGCGATTGTCCTCAATGTCTGGTTGGCGTAAAAGATAATAGTCCGGCTGATATTCTCCGCTTCAAGTGTATCAATCAGCTTCGTCTCAATCCTATCCTTGTCCTCCCATCCGTTAGTGTTATTCGACGTGGGCGGGTGCACGGCGACATAACTATTGCATTTCTTGAACAAAATCTCTGAGGCGCCCTTCAAATAGAATCGGAACCCCGCATTATTAGGCAGGCAAACGACGACGCCCATAGCTTTTCGTTCGCTCGAGAACGGTATCATCTGGATGACATCAGCACCATTATGTGTCTCCCTAAAGCCTTTCCACCCCAAATCCTTTGCGAACTGCAACAGAGCGATCTCCGTCTTGCTCCCCACAAACACAAATTTCCCCGTTTCAGTATCCCTGTCCTCTAATGCTGTGGAATTGACCACGATTGCCTCGTTGAACAGATCGCGCAGGGCAGGTGATAGAACATCGTTCAGCCTAGCCTGGTCGATAGAAAAGGCTCGGTTCTTGCGCTGGGGTTGCACACCGTCTTTCTTTGCATCAGCATTATCGTGTCCTGGTGGAGGGACGTCGCCACACTTGCTATCAGTGTCATGTCGTCCTGAGTTATCCTTAAGGTCCCGTACAAATTTTGCATGAACCCCGATCGAGCCTGCCACAACGGCCATGGCGTTCTGCGTGAGCATGCCAGTCTTGTTTGTGCATACCACCGAGGCATTAGCTATCGTTTCGCACGATCCAAGCACACGGACTAGCAGATTGTCGTAGATCATACGTTTAATGGCGAATGCCAGGGCCAGCGTCACAGCTAAAGGTAGACCTACAAACGTGAGAAATAATATCAGATGGTTTGGGTGTCAAAAGTAGCAGCAGAACACGAAAACGCACCTGCGGGAACAGCGACAAAAATGAGAGTAATTGAGACGATCAGGATATTTACAAACGCCAGGCCCTTTTGATTCGCTGAGCGCACTGGCTCACCCTGCCCAAGCTCAACCAAAAATCGAATCATCAGCACCGTGAAAAGGATGCTGCCAGCAAATGAGCCGAGCTTCGCTATAATCTCTGCCAGGTTGTTAAGATTCGCTTGCATACTAGGTGTAGTGTCAGGTTCGGATTGGACTGCTAAAACAAAAAAGAGAGGAATCAGAGATCCTGAATCCTCAGAAAGAGGTGACATCAATCCACCCATCTCAGAAAAAACTCACACGTCATAATACGCCCGTGGCAGGCTTTGGTTCCCACTGCAATTACAACATAGCGACCCATTCCTTCAAGGACTTTGCTACCAGAAATCATATAGCAGTCTGCATGTACTGGTATGTTGCCATCTAGAGGTTGATTGATAGTTAGAGACCAATAAGAACACCGATAGCGCATACATACTCCTTCTGAGATAACTCACGCACTCTTCATAGTTCATCTTTAGCGTCGCATTGGACTCTCCTGTAATACCTGCCTCATCACATCGTACGTTGTCACCAGAAATGAACACGCCATCGCAAGGTACGACCTCGCCCGATTCAAGAAGCACTATGTCACCCACGACTACCTCCTGTAAACAGATAGAGGAAAGAGAAATTTAACAGTTGTCATTCTGAATGATGGATTTCAATACCTTGATGTCAACAACACATTCCACACTATCCCGTATGACCTTCACCTTGCGCTCTCCCTTCTTGTCAGCGAGTTGCTTGAATTGTTGTTCTAGTTTCCAGTCGATAAGAGAGCCAACGCTAACCTGTGTCTCTACGTCAAATGTGCTGAGAAAATGATCGAAAAAATGTCTACATACGACGATAACAATGGCGACAATAATCGCAACACCTTCTACCCAATCGACGGGCGGATCGTCAGGATCGCGTTTCATTCTGAAGTTTTGGACCAGACCAAGTGCTAAAGCGATGACAGCAGCCACAGCTAGCAAGACGAGAACTTTGTCTTTTAGTGAAAGCCACATTAGATACCAGAGAGATCTGACTGGTCGCGATGGGATGATATTCGCGCCATATACCCGTCTCCTCTCATCCACCGATACCGATATGACATCTTCGCTAGGTTCTAAGTCCCTAGGATACTCCTCGTCCTTCGCTTCCAAATCATCCTCTTGTGTATCGTCGTCTTCTTGTCCGTCGTTCCGTTGCGACACGCCCTCGACCGCACCGATTCTCCACCCAAAAACTCTTCGCTTTTGCCCCAACTTCTCCGCCTTGGCCTTTTTCTTCTCACGCTCCTCATGTAAATGGAAAGACATCGGGCCGGTATTCACTACTAATGCTTCCTTCGTCAATCCTCTCTCAGCATCCGTCCTGAGACCTCGTAGAAGGGCCGCCGTGCCACCTATGTGTTTCATGCCATCCAAAGAACGCGGGAAGGTAACCAGGTGAGCCAGTTGGAGGGGCTTATAAGCGAATGGACGCGGATTGAAGTCCTTGTCCTGCGCGAGCTCAGGTTGGTGTGCTGTCCTGACCTCATCGGAAAGACCAATGCTCGCAGCTTTCTGCTTTCCCTTTTTGAAAACATCGTCTGAAATAAATGTCGGAGTTATGGACTCCGTATGGCTATGGCCCAGCTCGGATTTCAGATGGCACAAAAAAAAATTGTTGTGCTCGTCAGGAATGGTAGATGCTGACGCGAAACTTGATCTGCGTGAATGCGAACTGTTATTGAAGCTTTTTTCGGGGTAGTTTGCTTGTAAGCCGGTTGAAGGCGCAAAGTGGACAGAGGGGGCCGAATGGACTGAAGAATATGTTGATAGGGTAGGTGACGGCAGGCAGATGTCTGATGAAGAATGTTCGTCACCGCTATCAACTGCGGTTGCGGTAGAAGTAGGAGACCGCGGTAGATGAGTACTCGGAGAAAGTAAATCGGATTGAAAGGTAGTGTTGTAGGCAGAAAGGTTGACATTAGGGGTGCTCTCGTTTGTTATGGCTATCTGTGGCACATTCTGTTTAGCCATGGACGAAATGCGTGATAGGTTCAAAAGTTTTGGGATTGCATGGCGCAAGGGCTTGTATGCGGTACTAACGGCTTTCTGCTTTCCCTTTTTGGATGCATCGCCAGAAATAAAAGTTGGTGTTATAGATTCATCATGGCTGTGGCTCAGCTCAGATTGGTTGTGCGAGAGAAAATTGGGAAGCTCATCAGGAATGGTAGATGTTGACGCAAAACTTGGTCGGCGCGAATGCGAAATATTATTGAAGCCATTTTCCGGGTCGCTTGTTCGTAAGTCGATTGAAGTCGCAAAGTGGACAGAGGGGACCGAATGGAGCGAAGAACATGTTGATAAGGTAGGTGAGGGCGGGCAGATGTTCAAAGAAGGCTCGTCGTTACTATCAACAGCGGCAATGGTCACTAGTACTGAAGATTCTCTCCGACCTGGGGAATTCGAATTCATCGGCTTGGAAACGGTAGAAATGTCCGCAAGTTGTGGTACCATAGATACAGCGGAAGGCTGTACCATGGAGGAAGGGGCAGCAGGCAGGTCTTCATGATATGATGTCGATGGAAAAGGAGCGAGCGACATATTGGAACTCTCCATCTTCATCTCGTGCGGAGGGGCGACCAATGAGTTTAACTCGTCATCCTCCGTATCATGATCAATATCTGGCGCGTTATGCAACATGAGATCCAGTGCTTCGACTGTTACTATCTCAAGTGACACATTCCTTTGTCGACTACGAAATGCCTCTCGTGTGAGAATACCACTTTCCAAGATGGGTTGGATATCACTGGAGAGCATCATCCGAAGACGTTCAGCAACTTCAGCGCAAGAAGGACGGTGAGTTGGTGAATGCTTCCATGACTGCTCCATGAGCTCCCAGATTCCTTCCGTCAGACCCCAATCCCTCCACGGTTGACTCAATGGAGGAGGGCGAGTAGGACGACAGCCATTCTTGACACGGATAACAATGGTAGTATCGAGTGTAATGCCAAAAAATGGAACCTCGCCCGTAAATAGTTCAAAGGCAACACATCCCCAAGCATATATATCACTTGCCGGACTGTTCTTCACCACCTCGTCGTTATCCAAATTACATAGTTCAGGCGCTTGCCACCTCGCGGAACCACCTTTAGAGCCGCCTGGTGATTGTGATGTCCATGCAAGAATATTCGAATCCGAGACTGCTGAGATGCCAAAGTCAGCCAGTTTTGCTCGGCCATTGTTGTCGATGAGGATGTTCGGCCCTTTTAGATCCCCGTGTATTATGCCATTTTCGTGAAGGTACAAGAGACCTTCCGCTACGTCGAGAGCCAGTGGTAGTCGAGGAGTATCAGGCTTGTGCTTTAGATACGTGCTAACGTCTCCATTCTCCATCCACGGAGCAACCATGCAAATGCGCTGATTATAGCGGAACACCCCATAGCTCTCGAGGACATTGGGGTGTGATAACTGTCCCCACAAAATCGCCTCTTTCGAAATTTGCTTTAACATGTGTTCGATGTGCAAGTTTTGATAGAGTCGGATTGCCTTCAGACAGACCTCTTGTCCTTCAAAGTTGCCCTTGTAAATATCGGCGAACCCGCCACCATAGATGGGATGCTGACTATCGTGAGCGACATCCCTTAGTTCATAACAGGCAGGGTATAGCCCCGATCTCGTAGAAAGCCTTTGAGTTGCGACAATCAACTTCTTACGAGAAGTTGGATCGAGATTAGGGATATCGAGGATCTACATTGATTTGAGAACGACAGCCTCGATTAAATGTGAGAATATGAGCGAAGACGTACTAGTTGAAAAGAGTCTAAGAGTTTCTGGGCATCCGATGCTTGACATGCCACCAAACGTCTATATAGGTTCACATCGCATAACACCGTCGCAAGTCTAGCGATGACAGGAGCAATTCGAGATTCTTGTGAATGTGAATCGCTGGAAACAATCAGCATTCAGTACTGTGAAGTGTTAAAGATAAAGTAAGAGGGCATACAGTTTAGCGTTCGACATTCAAGAACACAGCGACATGAGCAGTGGAGCTGTGAAGGTGGGGGTGTCAACCAGTGGGAACTTGTGTGGCAGTGATGAGTGCCATAATTAGAGAGTTTGATAATGTCAGCTCCTATCGCGCCGAATAGTATACCAGTAATATTATTTTCGCCGTGAGCGAATAATGTGGGCCAGTACCATACTACCATCTTCAAAAGATCGTGTTTGAGAGTTTTAAAGTCTTGGTAAAAGTTGAAACAGGTCGCCTTCGGCACAACAGCATGATCTACGCATTAGTTACTTAATCAAAGAGATAAGATCGAGCCTGTCTTGATCTTCAGACAACCTAGCTTGTCAATCATGGAGAAAGACTTAGACACAGCGAGCAAGACAGTGTTTCCATTCGTCGCAACCCCCACAATTATCCGATAGTACTCTATGCACAACGATCTTTCCATCACCAATCTCCACGACACTTTAACATGTCGAGGGCGTCTGACATTCCCATTTTGCCTGGTAGTACTTCATCTCTTTCGATTTCAAGTCAGCGCACTCCAGATCTAATAAAAGGAGGTAACAATAGACATGATAATGGATCAGTGTTTGAAATCTATACGTTCAAGTTGACAGCCGACATGTTTGGCATTTGACCCTTAATCATCATGATAGATATCCTTTCTCCAGAGCTCCTCGCCTCAATTTTCGTTCTCACAATCCAACCACGTCACTTCCCTAGTCATACTCATGTTAAAGAGCCCGTGAAAATTCCTGAGATTGCAATCATTGGACGCACACAGAAACAACCACCGTGGAGTCTGAGTCACGTCTGTTCAAAGTGGAGGGCAGTTGCACGCGCTGAACCACTTCTTTGGTGCGATTTCACGCTGAAGACCAATGTTGTGTGGATGCGATGTGGAGTATTTCTTGCGTAAAGCAGGTGCTACCGCTCGGGTTCAAGTCTATCCAACTCGAGCAGACCGATATGAGCGTCGACTGGCCCTTTCTTCAAAGTTCGTCAAGTTGAAGGAACTTCATCTTGAAATGTCGCTTGAACGATTAGTTCGCATCCTAGAGGCGCTGGATCAATATTACCTCTTCTCGAGGACCCTTGGACTTGTAGTCAAAGGTACGGAGCCCGTGGACACTGGCAGTGGTCTTCGTGATCGATTACAATGCGTCCAACCATCTTGCATCGCCAAAAATGCATGTCGATTGACATCAGGTGTTTGTGGCCAGCCTGACAGGAGCCCACCGTACTCAGAGCACGCATTCAAGCTCCTTCAATCGCTATTACCTTGTATTGTGTGGAACAAGATCACCGACCTTGATCTGCCAGTGTCAGGAATCAGGATCGAGCGGGACGGAAACAACAGCGTCGATAACTCTCTTGACATTCTGAATCTCTGTACATCATTGGAAAGTTTATCATATTATTTGCATCTTTTGCTTCCCATTCCAACTCAATGGCCACCTTCGCCCTCGCCCATAGTGACAGTTGGACTCGACGTTCCTATTCTGAGGCTCCCTCGTTTAATATCATTAAATATCCTGCAGCTCAAGCCGTCACTTCCTGTTCCATGGACACAGCTCAAGGAGTTAACATTAAGATGGACGCTCCCGTAATCAGTGTATTGGATTCTCCAGCAAACTCGCCACTTGGAACTCCTCACGCTTGATACTCAAAGCCAATCGCGGAGGGGTATAGGTGCCGGATGTCCAATTCACTTACTCTCCGCCGGAGCGATTTGCGATTTTTGGACCATCTATTTGCTCCGAATATCACTACTTTGAGAGTCGTGGAAACACGGTACTCTAGCTACAACAGACTCGAACGCTTTAATGCAAGGGACATCCTCAGACTCATCAGACGTCCTACGTCTAAACCCAAGATCTTGCCTTCGTTGTGTACACTGCACTACGAAACACCGAGGAATATCGATCCATAAACGACCTGCTTGTGGCCTTATCTTCTCTTCGCTATCTGCCCCGCGCCTCCTCTTCACCAAGAGCTTCCTCAATAACTTAAAGACGGGGCGGTCACTCCTCCCTAATTTACAAGCAGTAGAGTTTAACGTAGGATCACCATCGGCATTCGCTGATTTCATTGAAGCCAGTGTAAATAAGGCGTCTTAGGAGGACGGGTTCTTACGGTTGAAGGAAGGATATAGATGTTATTATCCATCTTCGTGTCCCAGACATGGTGCCAAGAGCATCAAAAATACGACTGAGAGATTGCAAACTCTGAACGCACGGCATGGAACGAATTTCAGGCTTGTAGAAATTGCGCGGACTTGGTAAATACCCGGTCAAATAGCTTCCATAGCCTCATGAGTAAGATCCTTAAAATCCCTGAACTTTAACTCGAAAGATTTGTTATGTATGGGTAGACATATAGACTCCATGCATGTGAACCCCAGGCCGAGGCAGAAATTACTTTTGGAATTCGGCCAATACGTTTCTAGTATTGATGAAATCGGTCCTACCGATGTTAAAATCTGCCGAACTAACGTTAGAAAAACAGGGATCTAATCATCGTTGGAAGATTTCTCACCATCGGGTACAGGAGTAATGTTCCCTCTCTGTAATTGAAGAAGCAATCGAGTGTCGAGGGTATATTGTGGCCAGCCCTCTGCATAGCGTTTCGATGCATCAGCAAAATGATTGGGGTTAAAAGCACAGGGGCAAACACACCGCCTGGAGTCATGTCATTTATGAAGTTCAAATAGAAATCAAGCATGGTGTTGGCGAAATCTGTTTCTACAGCCGCCGGGCCTGTCAGTGGCCCATAGAGGAGCTGAAGCTCTGAAGCATGTGCCACTAAAGCCCATTTAGTGAATCCTTTCTTGATTATCCCATGTACTATGAAAAATACACACCTCCGAAGGTGATGTTATTCCCAGGTATGAATTCCGTGAAATGATAGCCAAAGATAGCTTGCTTGTCCGCGGCCGCGCCAAACAATAGTCTTCTCGGACCGAGGAACATCTGCGCACCATACCAGTATGCGCCCCTATCGAAGATTTCGTTGCCCGTTTCGAATGGTATCATCTCCTCAAAAGCAAGGTTGTCGGGGAACAGATTCGCAAGCTCTGTGAGTACGGGATCCGTGAGTTTGCTGTCATCAATGAGGAGAGAACGGATAAAAGAGAAGAAGTCGGCTGTGCTTGCTGTAGCACTGTTCGGTGGATCGAGGGGAAGGAGGGTCTCGCTAAAGATGGTGCCTTCGTTCAGCTATTACTATGATATTAGTTTGTGATTATAGCTTGTTCTGACGAAGGACGTACATTTGTTCCTGCCAGGAATGGCAAATGTAGGAAGTCTCCCCTTCGAATACGCAAGGATGCGCGCTCGGGTACAAAGCTGCCCGGAGGTCCAACTGCGGGCTGCCATAATTGGCCATTTACTACGGTGTCGATCAATGCATTACTGATATTCAAAAGAGTCTTTGACGGGTCTCAATTCGAAAATAATCTGGAGTGCGAGTTAACGCTAACCTCAAATGGGAGTGCACGGAGACATTCAAGGTCAGAGCACCCAGTATTCGTAAGGAGCCGTCCGAAGGGTTTGTCGGATTCATCGTACACACTTGCAGGTGGGGATGTCTTGCTGTCAGCATGAATTTATGCGGTCAATAGTTCGTTGTGGGAGAGGTGAAAGTAAAGCTTACAACGGGCCTACAGGCGAATCTGCCATGGCTGCGCGAAAGAGCGTCCTATTTGCGGGAAATATGAGGTGCGCTTCGACACTACCTGCTCCAGCAGACTGTTTCGAAACAGGTCAAAGTCGACTTTAAGAATTCTCCCAGAGAGTTTACGCACCTGCCCCCAGATTGTCACCTGTGCAGTGACTGGCATTATTTCCCTTCCTAATATACAACATCACAAACTATTCGTACCTTGCTAGGATCCCCACCAAAAGCAGCAATATTATCTTGAACAAACTCAAGTGCGAGACGTTGATCGTGGAGTCCCGCATTCAAATCTTCTGGTGCTACAGTAGAGCTGGCAATCTGAAGATGAATAATTGGTTGAGAATGACGAGCGGCATTCAAGATGTTGTACACACGAATCCGAAGGTGTTGACACGATAGTTACTGACAGGACCGAGCGTGAGGCTGACACCAAACTTCAAGAAAGAGAAGACTCACGTTGAAACGAACATAATGGGTTTTCCATTGGTAACGCTCCGTTGAATGATACCTGTCAGATGTGTTGCAATGAGCTTTTTGAACTAGAAATCCAGATAATGGTGATAGAATTACGTGTTGGGTCGTACTCTGAGGCGGCCCTATCCAGATAACGAACGTTATTACAACTAATCCTCAATAACTGAAGAAATATCCGAACCCGGAGGTGTATTGGCCACCCTAAATCTGTTGAAAATTTGATTTCGCTGGCCTTAGAGGTCGGATGACGTACATAAATCCAAAATAATACTGGAAGAGCAGCGTCAGAAGACGTCCCATTCGGCCTATACACCTACATTCACAGTCAAAAATACTCAGTTGCAGAATCCAAGAAAAGCTCGGCGTACATTGAGGAATAAACAATCTTCACCCATCGGCGCTCCTAAATTGCCAGGGCGCTGTGGGCATGCATCGCCAAACGTTGACGCGTCTACTACCGTTGTATTAATTCCAGATGATACAGGTACAGGCACGGGGGCTTTGAAGCGCAATGAACCAACGGGAGGCAGGGCGAACCGAATACCGAGCCATTCTTCGACACCCTCCGAGGTGGTCACACCGCGAAAGGTACCCGACGCCAAGGGCACGTCGAGGGGATTCGTCGACGCGGAATTACACAGCGGAAGGAGAATGAAGACCAGTAGGAATGAGAGACATATCATCGTGGGATGGCGGTGGGGGTTAGGAGTGTGAACGACTCAGAGGCTTTTTATATGATTTCCAGCAACCACTAGTTATTTTATTAAGCCGAGTAGCATTTCTACTCTAACCCTGAGGAAAAGAAGCTTCTGTAAACGTTGTCGGCCATATGGAAAATGGGCATGGGGACACATTTGTGTGAGATTTGCTGTGTTTTGAGAAATATATCATGGCGACATTGCTGACTTCACTGATGACGAAGACTCAAGAGAAAAGCGGCATGTTGTCACCAGTCCGAAATGGAGGGCCGTGGCATATAAGATGGGGTCCTGTGAGATGTCCGTTGACATTTTCTTCAGAGAAAGAAGACCTAGTTTTATTCGTGTATATTTAGATGGGAAAGCCGCCCAGTATTTGTAGATTGAAGTTCCAGCTCAAGTTAGCCGTACTTTCAGATCACAGTAGGAATCTAGAGAGCAAAGGGAGGAAATTCCAAGTGACCATGAACATCATGAACGTTTGAGCCAGATTTGAGCCGTGATGGATATAAGACAAAAGTCACGTTGTCAGGTATAGATAATTGCTGAACCTGACCACGACCATCCTTTAGTTCCAAGCATGGTAGGCGCTAACTATATGGGCGGCAAACGGTAAGCACAATCTG